>QKWP01001136.1:42828-94191 GCA_003550325.1 Gigaspora rosea | reverse complement strand
ACCGGTACAGCCCTCCGATACATTAGTCAGTCAAAGACAGTCCCGGATGCTACCTACATCCCCTTAGGACTAATTTATCCTCGCGGGTAAACTTGGTAGAGCAGTCCCTGTCCCACACAGGTATTACCTACACTTCGGTAACTTACACACTCACCGAGGCAAGCAACTTGCAGTCAGGGGTACCTAACTGCTACCATTACCTACTTCTGCCCTTGTAAGGTTCACACCGACCCCGGTACCCACCATTACTTTCCTACCGGTCTATCACCGGGTGCCCCAAACTTTCAAACCAGTTGGCCCGGAAGTGTTGATCTACCCAGCATTAGGTGCTACTATGGTTTTTTCTTTCCCTGGTACCTAATTCCAGAACATAGGTCCTTTTTCTCCGGTACGACTCCGGTGGCCAGGTTGGTGAACCCTCTCCTCCGAAGGTCATATCGTCCAGTTCTCCAGCTCTGGTTTCTGATATTTTGGTTCTGGTAGCACCGTCAAAGATCGTTGCTACCTCCTTATTCAGGACTTTCCAAATGGGTTTCCATTTTCCCAGTTCCTTGGATTTGTTTGTGTCACCGGACACAACTTCGCCCGAAAGCTCCTATTCGAGATGGTAACCAAGGACTACAGGTAATATACCCAACCGATCGACAGAAAACGGTTACCATAACACAGGTCTATTTTTCCAAAGCGTTGCCAGTGGGATTTGAACCCTAGACCTGCCACTTGGGGGTGACAACTTACCAACTTCCCTAAGTCGCCACACCCTGATTCCTGAATTCTTAAAACTATTATGATATGAAATTATCTTAAGAACTCAGGAATTACCTAACAATCACGATTTTTTTATTAATTGTCTAAAAATTTATACAAACTGCAAGTAATGGTACAAATTTTTTGACGTAGATGTCGATTTTCCATGAATCTGGTCGTTCGACAAGCACTCTAACCTTAACTCCCTGGGTGTTCTCAAATAGCTCCCAAGATGTAATTTACTAGTGACATAATCATTTCATTCGCCATATAGAATGTGAATAAAACTTATTTATTAATCACTTGCAAAAACAATAAGCCACATATACCTTTTAAATAACAAATCTAACCTAACCCTAACCCCTAAGACAAAAACAAAAAAAAACACCTAACCCTACTCTAATCATACCCTAATCCTACCCTAACTCTATACAACAGAACGAAACAAATCTCCAAACCTCACCCTAACTCTATGAGACAAAACGAAAAAAAATATTTCCAAGAAATTTCATATTACAATAGGCCAAATTTTCAGTATCAGCCGCAACATTAATTAATATAGCCCAGCCGATCAGGACTCCAATACATTTCAACTCGGAATTTTGGCATCCTTGTATGAGTAGGTCAAACCAACTTCAAACTTCTTATGGTACCCAACGAATACGTTTCATGACCATACAAAAGATGAAATTGTAGCAAATATACAACGAAATTCAAAACGTCTAAGCGATAGCACCACAAATGTGGTATGTATACAGAATCGCACCAGCTAACAAAACAGAAGCAAAATTCAAACCAACACTACTAAAAGGATGATACAACCAGCGAAATTATGGTTCAAATTAGGCAACAATACAAGAAACACAAAGCAGATGGCAAAGTAAGCAACACAAAACAAGCAGTAAAACAAGCAGTAAGCAAATAACGAAAGTAACAACAATACCGAAATGGTAGCACCACAACAATGATGACACCAAACCGTCGATACCAAAGCAATGATACTGAAGTGATAACACTAAAGTGACGACGACACCAAAGCAACGATATCAACTAGGACACCAAAGCAACGATATCAACTAACGACACCAGTGACATACACCAACGACGATCTAAAAGCCAAAAAAAGAGAAAGAGCGAATGTTAATACTGGCCAAAAAAACTAAAAAACAACTATAGTAAAAAAAAAAAAAATTTTATAGTAAATCTGATGTTGTGGTGATCATATAAACAATGACGATCTTCAGGTGATATCACCTAGGGTGAAAATTAGTTAAAATCTAAAATTATAATATATATATATATACTATATACGTGGTACGTATATATTCAATAAATATTTAGTGAATATTCAGTGAATATTATTCATCGAGTCAGATCTCTAGTTGGGGTGGAGTCAATAGAAATAGGACAAATTTATTAGTTAGATTTGTCCCATTTCTATTGACTTTACCTCAGTTATCTGAGATCGATCATTTAGGCATTATCAAAGCTATCTGATTTGGGTATTCTATGACATTGAGCTATCTGTTATCATCATTCTTGAGAAGCCTCTTCTTTAGATTTACAACCCAGTTTGTCTTATAGCACTTGTATGAGCTACCTTTAAGGAGCTTAAGTTGTCACCAAGTTATCATTCTTTGATCATCTCTAAAGATTAGCTGATTAACAAAAAACAGATTAAACCCTTTAAGTGCTTGGCAGGTTTTCATAAAGTTCTTGACTCCTAGCATGTCTCTAAATGTTTCCCCTACACCATGTAGTGTCCATGGCTCCTGAAATAACTGGAATGTTAAACCAATCCTTTTGCTTTTAGCAGAGTCAAACAGATTAGATTGAATTTCCAAATTTTCTTCAAATTATTACAGTTTTCGTCATGCCAAAACTTTTATTAATGTTTGAGGATTATTCTTTGCTTTAGTCTCAACAAAGCAAAGTCCCCATCAGAGCTATCTATTATGTAAGTCTGAAATTTGTTTGGATGAAATCTCATATATTAATGATTTACAGTTTCCCAGTTTTGTGTACTCGATAATGTAATTTCTAGTGGTTATTGGAATTTCTATCTTGTTCTTAAAAAGCATTGTGAAGGACTGATGAATATAGTACAGTTCCTGGTTAGAAAGCCATGAGGTCTGAAATAAACAACTTAGTTTTGAAATGATATATACTGTATATTATTCAGATAAGTGAGTTGTGCAACTATTAACTTTTTTCCAACAAGGGCCTTGGTTGCTTATATAACTATTAACTTGGCTTTGTTTTTGATTAGTTTTTCATTAAATTTTGTATTTATCCAGGTTCCAAGAAACCTTACAATTTGCTCATTATGCTCTGCTTTAATTAGCTCTTTTGCGATCATTATAATCTGCTACTGGGATTTAAACTTTGAATTAAAAACCAGCAGTTTGGTTTTCCTTCCATTAATTGTGATATGATTTATAGCATAAAAATCCTCTGCTATTCTGATTATTTCTTGCATCTGCTTCTTTCATCCAAGTAGTATTGTCTACATAGGTGATCGCTGTTTGTTTTGTAAATATTACCTAAGCAAAGATCTGTAGGAACTGACAAATGGAAGGAGTAACCTAGGGCCTGATCATTTTGTATTCTAAAAAGCAACAGTTCATAAAAGACTTACCAAAGAAGTGGCGAAATCACCTCTTCTTGCTCTATACCTACTAAGGCAATGATTTCCTATAGTGTATAATAACCTTTGATCAAACAAGTTCAGGATGAATAATATTGCTATTTTTGGAACTTTAAAGAGAGTAACAAAAATCGGGTGATTTTTTAGGTAGGGAGGAGGTAAAAAAAATTGAAATTATATATAAGAACCTGACTATATATATAATAAAAAAGAGGGAAAGGGTAGACCTCTGATAAAAAATAATCAGGTAATTAATAACACAGCCTAAGCCTTTGCATTGCGAGCTTAAGCATTGAAAGTAGAACTGAATTAAAGACTTTCCTCATATTTTAAAAGACTAACCAAAGCTCTTTTCTGTTTTCCTTAGCATCTTCTATTATCAAGTTTAGTATGCTAATAGGTTTCGCCATCGAATCCCCTGAGAGACCAGCAAAATTGGATTCTGAAAATATATTTTTATTTTTGAAAATAATTGCTAGTTATTGTGCCATAATTCTAGTGACACACTTGTGAAAAGTTTCAAACAATACTATCAGATGAATACTGTTTAAGGATAGGTCCCATACATTCTTCTTGGAAATCAAAAATATTTGAGCAAGCTTTCACTTTGTAGATATAAGACCTAAGGCAAGACAAATACTTGCAAAACTTATAGTGTTTTTTTTTGTTTACATTTTTAATTAAGAGATAGCCAATACTTAATATCTCTGGTACAGTTTTGTTTTTAAGATTTAACAATATTGCGAACTAATCCTCTGCTATTATAGCTATTAAAAGTGTCTTATACTATTTGTCCCTAATTTGCTCCTATTCCTTGGCAACTTTCTCATTAAAAGTGTTTCTATTTTGGTACTGTGCTTGAAAATGTTGTTGAGCTCTGCACATAACTTTTACTAAATCTGATATCAAAACTGACTGACCATTTTCACTTTCTAGAATATGGTCTAATTTAATACTTCTGAAGGGTTTGTCAAGGAGATTACTAATTGCCAATTCAGGTAAGATTAGCAATATTTTTATATTTAGAATTGGGGCAAAACAAATATATAAACAACATAGTACAAAATCTGAAACAGGCCTATATATATATATAATTTTTTATGATTTAAAGAATTTTAAAGACGTTTTTACTCATATCTTCTTATTTACAAGTTCAATTTTAATGAAATTTTACTAGTAGATGTATAAGAACCTGCTCTACAACTTTACTTATATTAAAACATAATATTTACATATTTACTTAGCCCCAAAAAAACTTTTCATAAGGGTCATAATTCGATTTACTAATATATTGTTTATATATTTGTTTATTCCCAATTTTATATATAGTAATAATATAGCTATAGTGATGATTTTATCCAAATTGATAACTAAGCATTCTTTTTTGATCATTTTGTATCATTTTGTATCTGAAGTTAGTATACATTTTGATATCTTTGAACTTCTTTTTTTCTCTCTCTAGACTTAACGTCTGAAAAGTACACACCATTATCCTTTAAGATCATTAACCATTTCTTGTTTACAGTATCTGAAAGAGCTTGTATTTGAGTATCTAGTTTGGTATTAACTTCTAAGATAATTTGGTTAGATTCTATTACAGTTATACATGAGGATGAAAGCATTTCGGGTTCTAAAACCCGAAATTAAAATTTGAAAACGAAATTGTTTTTGACCTATTTTACTTAAAAGACGAAATTATTTGATACTTTTTTTGAATAGATGAAATTATAAAGAACATATCTATATAAATTTTATTTGTTCTTCCTTATAAAAAATTTTAATTTTTTCTAATGAAGACGAAATAGGCCTTTTTCAAAAATCAATTTTGGTGGCATCACTAATTACAGTACTGCTATCAATTACTTTACTCATTTGAACATTTTCACTACCCGTAAACGGCCATATAAAAGACCCAGGTCACTCCCAGGTCTGTTATATTTTCCTAATTTTAAACCTGATAGTAGACTTGTGGGTCCATTGTATGGATATGGGTTTGATAATTGGGGGTTTTATGTAGGGGTCCAGTACCGGGCAATATAAATATAGCACCATTGGCACAAGTAATACGAATTACATTTATTTTTAAGCTATCCGTTAATATAATAAATAAACAAATTTGATAATAAATAAATAAAAAAATAAAAGATTAATGAATGGTGCCATAATTCAAACTGCAGGATGTAATAATGTAATAATTATTTATTACAAAAAGTAGTAATTGTAATAATATTTATTACATGTAATAAATCTTATTACATGTAATAAATCTTATTACATGTAATAAATAATAATTATTATTACAAGTAATAATTATTATTACAAGTAATATTATTTTTACAAGTAATAATTATTTTTACAAGTAATAATTATTATTACAAATAATAAGTTTTATTATATAATTACAAGTCAAACTTGTTATAGTGAAGTGGTTGGTTCCATTAATAAAAATTTTTAAAAAATTCACTATATCAAGAGTTTATTAGTAAATTCACTATATCGAGAGAATTTTATATAGACTGGCTTTGGGTCCAACTTCACTATATCGAGATTTTAATTAGTCTTCACTATATCAAGAGTTCACTATAACGAGAGTAACTTGTATTATTATTATATTATATAATTATAATATGGTAATAAACCAAGATAAAGCTATAGTATTTATTTAAATATATAATATACTTTAACAGATATAAAAAAATAATTTAATAAATATAATTAATTTAAAATTATATTATATAAATAAAACAAGTAAAACTAATATATTATAATCAATAAGTTATTTTTTAAATTAAAATTAAAAATTTAAAGGAATTAATTATATTTAATAAATATATTATTATATAATAAAATATATTAATATATAGATACAAGTTTACTAAAATGCATCTATTGTGAACATTATAAGTACTATTTCTCATGTACTAAGTAAATAGGATCAGGTACTCTAAATAAAATTGATCAGAATCTCTAAAAACCTTATAAAAACTGAAATTGGAACCTTATATAATAGACATTATAGTATATATAACTTCTCTTTATTCTAAAAATGCAACCTAACACTAATTTTATTAGTAAAAATTATATATGATATTCAACACTATAGATGCATTTTATAATTATTGTATAGACAATATTATTACATATAATAAATAACATTATATATAATAATATTATTATATGTAATAATATTATTACATGAAATAATATTATTACATGTAATAATATTATTACATGAAATAATATTATTACATGTAGTAATATTATTACATGTAATAATATTATTACATGTAATAATATTATTACATTATTACATGTAATAAATAATATTACATATGATAATATTATATATAATAATATTATTACATTATTACATATAATAAATATTATTACAATTAAGGTTTTAAAAAACCCCATGTAATAATATATGTAATAAATATAATTGTAATATGGTCCGGTACAAAAATGTAGATACATGACATGCTTATAATAAAAAAAAAATTTTTGCAATTTAATGTATGCATTTAAATGCATTTTTTTATTACTCAGGTTCACGGATTTATTTTAATATAAACTTTATTCAAAAAATTAATCGTTTACAAAAAATTTTATTAATCGTCGATTTTTTCGATTTCAAATTCATCGCAATCGCTTTCAACTAATATTCATCGTCATCTAAATTTTTGTATTTGATGGCCTTATCGAGTGACCTTTCCCAAAACCCAACAATAACATTGGAGGTAACTTTTTCTTGAAATGCACACAACAATTTATCCCTAATAGCTAGAAGATTTGGGTGGGGACCGGCTCTAGCAACTTCGCCTTTTACAACAGACCAAATTCCTTCGATCGGTTGAAGTTTGCAGTGGTAGGGCGGAGTATAATGCAAATTATGACCGTACTTTTTTGCTATTTGAACACTTGCAAAAGGAACTTTAGTTTTGTGAAGTTTTACTAGTTCATACAATTCCGCTTTGGTAGAATTTTCTGGGAAATCAACACCATGTGATGATAACCATGCAATTAGTACGGCTTTTTTTGAATTTGATGACGGTACTTCTTCAGTCCGACATTTATGATATCGAGCACCATCCATATGAATTTCTACTGGCCCATAATGTTCTTTGATATTGGCACAAAGTTTATCAAAAAGATCTTCAAAGATATCAGCCGTAAAATTCCATGATAGTCAACATGATCTGCTGCAATGTTAGAATTTTGGACAACTTCGGGGATATTATCCCAAGCATCAGCGTTCATTCTTTTTCTTCTTCTTGATGAAGGTGCCTTAATTGTTGGATCCCATATTAAAAGAGAATTAGGAACAACTTCACCAAGCAACTTATTTGTATTACAATTACGCAACACGATAATTGCTCCAAAAATAACAATCAAAGGACCACGCCCCGGAGCGTATACAATACCATGATTTGGTACCCAGGTAAGATTCGTAGTATGGTGTAAATGGCAGTACGATTCATCCAAAAAAACCTCTGGTTTCGTCAGAACTTTGTTTCTTCCTTGTAGGTTTTCAAAACGATATCGCAAATAACGGTTACGGAAGGCAACATTGACTAATAATTCATGCAGTATATTCTTACGTTCTCCACGACCATAATAGTATCCCAACTCATGGAGTACATGAAGTAGCTGCCATTTTGAAAGTGTATAATTATTTTCTTCAAGTTGTTGTAGTAATATAGGTGTCGAAAGAGGGGTTCCTGAAGAGTTTGCAGCAAGAATAATACCGCGCAGAAGCTCAGCAAAATTATTATCGAGTTGATTTTTTGGTCTACCTGGAACTTTTTTTTCTGATATTTCTTCAATTTTTTTTTTATTTTGATCAGAAACTATACGGGAAACCGTGGCCTCTCCAATACCAAGAGCCATAGCAACCTCGTTGCGTAGTGATACGTGTTGTCGTGGTTTTTGGCCTTGTCTAATGCCTAAAATATATTGATGAACACAAAGAATCATCTTTTTTTATTTGGAGTTAATGGACTTCGATCCCTTTGCAAGTCGGTCATTGAAAAAAAAAAATAATAGATGTTTTGTGGGAAATTTAAAGTTTGGGCCTCTTTTTACCTTTTATATCATTTGTAGATTCATACGACTTGATTTTCAGGTTTTTTATCAGAGGAGAAAATCACGTGACGATCTTCGTGTATCTACATTTTTGCACCGGACCATAATTAGCTAATTATGGCGCCATACTTTCATATCAAATTGGGAACTCTTCCCATCAATCACTTGTCCAAAATTTTAAGCAAACAAAAAACAAAATTTTTATTAGTAAAAACGAAGCAAGATATAAAACTAGTTTTTATAAAGGTCAACCTTTTTCTGTTTAACTCTTGGGAGACTCCTTTATATATTCGGCAAGCAAGCCAGAAGCATCGGTTGTGCAAGATAACTGGCAGTGGGTGCCCTTGGTACAAGAAATTCTGGTGGAGATACAAACATTTTTTTTTTCGTCGACGAAGGTGTTATATTTTGGCTAGGCGGTGAACTAAAAAATGAGTTTTTCAACACACTCTCTAAAAGTTTTGGCTACAAAAACATATTTTATCATACTCTTGCTATCATATTTTCACTCGAAGTCTTTTTTTCTAGAATTTTGGATGAAAAGTGGGAAATTCGGCGTACCCCCTCCAAAAGATCAGCATTGTTGTTTCTATCCTAATTGGGAAGAAGGCATGCAGGTGAATAAACAGGAACGGACGCATGATGAGACGTGCCGCAATGGAGTAGGCTGATCTTCGGAAAATAAATTCTAGAACATTCCTTTAGTCTTCTTTTATGTACATATAATACTTTGGCGAGGCGTTTCCTTGCGCAGTATTATATAATTTTTATCGATTATTAATGCCTTCATAGTTTATTTTTTCTTTGCTTTTTCTTTGGTTTTTCTTTTTTGTTTTATTTTTCTTGGATGTATAATTTTGGTTTTTGGTTAATTTTGTTGGGTATTTAGTTTTGTTCCCCTATTTTAATCTTCCCCTTGTTTTTATTCTTTATGAGAAGCTCAGAGAAGGAGTTTTTGAAGGAGTAGATTATGAAACATAGTTGGTTTGTAACTATAGCTAACGAATTTTTTTTGGTTTATACGTAAGCCGATGCGGCTGGTCGCATCTGGGCACAAAATTTATTTTGTAGCCGGATGAGGTTGAAGTCTAGGAATTATAAATGTACTAAAAAGGAATTTTTAGTAATAATAAATCTATTAGATTTCGGCAAGACTGCAAAGTCCTAAAAAAAAAACAAAAAAAAAAAAAATTATGCTGCCATACTTTATAAAAGATAAATAAATTCTAAGTACAAAACCAATATTGTAAGATTTTTTTTTTTACTGCAGTGCGGGAACCCTTAAATCAACAAGCAAAATTGATAATTTTTAAAACGTTATAAAAAAATAACTAGTATAGCTAGGTCAATTTTTCTTTCTATAACAGTGTAGAGAAAGACTTTAAGAATAAAGATATAGAATTAGTTTTTTTAATTTATAAAGTTTAACTACTTTTATAAAGGTTTAAAGTTAACTATTTTTATTAATAAACGTAAAATTTGGCTGCTATAATTTTGGCCAAAATTACCATAATGCCGGCCAAAATTAGCAGAATTATAAAAAAATTTTTAAAAAAATTTTTAAAAAGTTAAAAATTTTTTTTTATACTATATTTTTGATTTTTTTTTTTTTTTATTCACAAAATTTTCTGCAATTTTATTGGCTTCAACCCAATCCAACCAAACTTCCAACCCAACCCAAAATTTGGCCGCATATATAGGACTAGTTGATTTAAGGGTTCCTGCACTGTATTTATTAAATACCAGTACGACCTTTTTTTTAGAGTACCATATTAATCTTGCTATTACCAGTTTCTTAATACACTATCATAAATTCTAAGTACAAAACTGATATTTAAAGATTTTTTTTTACTATTTATTAAATACCGGCACAACCTTTTTTTTAGAGTACTGTATTAATCTTGCTATTACCAATATTTACAATATTAGATATACACGATTATGAAGATGTACAATAGACATATTATCGATTGTTGCTTAGATAATCAAATTGATTCTGTAATTTAACTTTTGTTTTTATTATCGTATAGGTCAACATGTGTTTTTTTGAAAGCTTATTCGCACCATTAAAAATCGATACAATAATGCCTTTAAATATTAGAAGGATTTTTTCTCAATTTATTAATAAATTTAACTCATTGGATAAAGATATAAAGTTATACCATTTGCGTTTAAATATCTAATCCTCATAAATTTAAACTTTGAACTAAACTATGCACGGGTATATGTGAAAATATATACCTGTGCGAATGAACTATGTTTCATAAAAGGCAAACTGAATTTAGCCTTACTTTCGTTAAAAATTCTTATGGTAGCTTTTATTACTAGTATCGTACTCCCCTATAATATACCCGGGTCTTTTATCATTTTAAATCCTATAGTATTCCCAGGTCTTTTATCATTACAAAAATCTCAACCCATATTGTAGACCCGGAGATAATACGTTGTGGGTCTACTATCATGGGGAATCTTTTATATGGCCATTTACAGTAGTTTTCTATGTAATTTGCTTATTTGTATTGTACTTGTATGTAATATCGTTCTTCTTTTCTCATCTTTGCTTTCATATCCGCACTTATATTTAGGTTGAGTTCCTTTTATTATCCTGTATGGGATGTTTCTTTTTGCAGCAAAAATAATTTCTTCTTCGAAGGATTTTTATATTTTATCTATTGCTATTTGAGTTGTGATATTTGCTCTGTTCGAGTCTAACTCTACCATTTTTATACTACTTCTTTTGGATAAGAAGCTGTATAGATCATCCTGGTATTGCTTCCAGTTTTCTTATAAAAATTGCTATTTTGATTATAAAAAAATTGTTTATTTTGTATAGTATAAAACACTTTAAACCAACAAGTATAAAAATAGTGCTCAAATTTTATAGTTATGTTGTGTAAAAAATCAAGCCATATAATTGGCTAATATAGTATAAATTAATATTTTTAAAAAAAATTTAAATTTAAAAAAATTTTTATAATTCTGGTCAGAATTATGATAAGCTTGGCCCAGAATTATAATAATTTTACCAGAATTATGTGGCCAAATTTTTAGTTTTATTAGTAAAAATAGTTAACTTTAAAATTTTTTATAATATTAAAATTTAATAAATTAAAAAAAAAATAATTTTGTAATTTTATTCTTCTGGCCTTTCTTTACATTTTTATAGAAAAAAAAAATTGTTCTAGCTATGCTAGTTATTTTTGTGATGCAATTTAAAAATCAGCTATTTTACTTGCTGGTTTAAGATGTCCTCACAGTAGTTGATATTTGCAAAACAATCTACAATATAGAATTTTGTCAAATTTGTTAATATTAAACTTTATATATATGTTTATAATAATGAAATTAAATTGGCTAATATAGTATTATATAGATATAAATGGAGGTAGCCTTATACTGTAGTAAAAATAAATTAGCTAATTTTTAAAAACCCCTAATATCAATATAGAAAGCTTTATGATTCAAAAGATTAAAATAAACTCCGGGTCGATAAGTTTGCGATTCAGTAATGATTGAATCGGCAAATTTGTCGGTCAATGTCTCAGAATTTATGAAAACAGCTGCAAATTTAAATGCGGGCCGGGCCACAAAAATAGGAAAAATGTAGGTTATTCACAAATGCTTCAATATCTTGGTTAACGACATATTATATTAGATATGCGTTATTCCGAGGCGCTTGAAGCAATGTAACAACACCTTTGAGCAATTTTAACGTTAATTTCTAGTCGTTTGAAGATATGGAGTGCTCCGTATTAAAAGGGCCCATTTTTACAATTTTTTGAAAAATGAGTTTTTATTAAATTCATGTAAATTTTGACATAATTGATATTTTTCAATTATTAATAAAAGTTGATTTGCATAATAAAAAATCAAGATAATTTAAAAAGAAAAATTACATGAGGCTGCGTAGAGCCAACACGTCACGAGATTATCCGATAGTCACCTGCCTTCTTTAACCAATCAAAATCGTGAAATTTAATTAATCCCGAATCAGTCCGAAAATCAAAACAAATGGTTAAACTCAATTATCTCAAAATGAGATAAATGTAAAAATGGGACCTTTTAATACGGAGCACTCCATATGGTCCCTTTTTTAAACATTTTTACAGCCCATTTGTGTATGCACATAAATTTGTTTTTGGTTTTTTAATTTAAATAAATAAAAGAACCTTTTGTTAATATACAGAAATACATAAATACATAGAGACAATCTTAATGGTGATAATTAACTTTCATTTTGCGACGGCTTAATTTTATGAGACTTGTTTGTACCACTTTTTCTTGCATATTCCATTGCTTTGCCAACGTCTCTGTCTAATCCACCTAAACCATCTCTATAATAAGTTGTCAAGTATTCACACGCTTCCGAATCACCATTATCTGCATAACGAATCAGGAATGGTAATGCTTCAGTGTACTGCTTATTGTGGTACATACGTGATACTTGATCCATAGTAGGTATGTTAGGTAAATTGTTTTGATACATTATAGATCCAATATTCCCAATATTTGAAATCCTTTCAAGAGTTGTTACAACTAACATTATTTCAGGTCTGTGAGGCCGATGCCATGCCCACATTTTACGTACTAATTTGTTGAAAACAACACATTCTGGTTGATATTCTTCATCATCATATGGTAATCCATCTCGCCCTTTCTGGTCAACCACATACTCTTTAAGTAATCTATCTGGTATGTGTGCGTGTGGTAACGTTCCTCGACCATCGGCAATTTCCCATAACAATATGGCCATGCTGTAAATATCAGATTTAAAGTCTAATTTACTCTTTGGTGGATTTAATAGTTGTTGTGGCTCCATCCATCGATTACGTAGCCCAGGTTTATGGTTTGTAGGAGACACTAATGTATGCTCGTCATCGAGTTTCCGACTCCAGAGAAAATTTGAAAGCTTAGCCTTTTTATCATGAGTCAAAAGTACATTATGACTGCGAATGTCCAAATGTATAATTTCGTTCTAAAAAAAAAATGCAACCACAATTAAATTGAAGAATCTATATTTTGAAATATCATGTTTGCAACCTACTTCGTGCAAAAAGCTTACAGCTTTTGCAATGTCTAAAGCCAAATTAATTTTAAATTGCCAACTCATTTTCTTTTTCTCAACAGTCTTATATGTTTTCATGTACTGATACAAGTTTCCATCTTGTGCCCATTCCATCAATAAACATGGAATATTATCTTTCATCGTCACACCAAAAAATCCGATAATATGGTCACAAGGAGCTAGACATCGTTTGAACAAATAAATCTCCTTTTCCACACTATAAAGCATGTTCAAATTTATGACATTCTTGAGCAAACGCTTTGCTGCTACTACATTACTATCAGCTTTACTTTTTACTACATAGAAAGTGGAACCATGCCTTTTATTAACGTTTGAAAGCTCTTTAATTTTACTTGTGGGTATGTAAGATTCACGCAGGATTGTAGTTGAAAGACAATGGACTTTGATTTGTTTGATATATAGTTCATAAAGTTCATTTATACGAGTACTCCACATAGTAAACTTATCATCTTCATACCTTAAAAAAGAATCATTAGATGATAATCTGGATCCTTTGCATCCAGGAAGTATAATATTCGCCGACTTATCGATCAGTGCCTCCATCAATTTTGTCATGTGTATCTTGTACTCCTCTTTTAATCTTATATGTAAATATGGACATTAACATTATAAATGTTAATAAGTGGTCAAATGATTGAATTAAACGCAAAGTAATTTTTCTTACTTTATAATATCTTGTCGATCTTTCTTTGCACTGACCCATAATGTTTTCTTTGCTATTATTGAAATACAAATTTTATTATAATATTTTTTAAATAATAAATAATTAATCTTAATTAATCTTAATAATAATAATATACCATGGTTGCGATGAACTTGATAACTCAATAATCGCAATAAAAGCTCACTATATTGCTCTAACGAGCCCGTCAAAAGGTCTCTATTATTAACAGTAGTGTTACTATCTTGAAACCATGATTCAAATACATCCATAGTTGAGGTGGTAGTATTATTGAATTCATTAATAAGTTGTGGGCGAAGACTTGTATTTCCGATAATATCATCTATAATTGCCCTAATATTATTGATAGGAATATTTTCCATGTCTGCAACATGTGAGGAATGCGAAACATTTGAACCCGATGTAAGAAAATTTGCTTCGTAAAGCTGATCACGTGAATGCCTTTCACAAATCCAAACAAAATCGTTGGTATCATTACGACGGGCTTCAATAAGGTGACCAGGGGGCATATTTGTGTTGTTAAAGTATTCTATTTTTTATTATAAAACTCAATATCAAAATAGTATATATAATGTCAAGAAAATTTAATGATTCATATATCAACCTTTTAATTCACGTAGCCCGGCGGAATTAAGTATATAATAATGAGAGGTGTCATCATCAAGGTCAAGAACCTCAGCTTGGCCATTGGTGATTGGTGGAAGTTCATTTACTATTTGATGTATCTGATCCCCAATTTTAGCGATATGATTCAAAAGATTCGAAGACTTGGGAACATGAAACAATTTTGTGATATGATCTATTATTTCTTGAGGGAATGTATCATACGTAGTTCTAGCTGAGACCAAATGGTGACTTTAAAATAATAATAACTTAGTTCTGAAAATAAATTAAACCGTGAAACCTACTTAAATTCAACTTACCAAAATTTAATATAAGCGCCATATTTTTTTATAAATTCGAGAGGATTTTGAATGTAACAACCTTTATGTTCATGGACATGTGGTGTAACGTGCTCGCATACAAAATATAATCGAAATGATTGTGACGTCCAAGTTCTAGAAATAACATGAAAATTAGTTCAAATATATCCATATATATATCTAATGTGTACTAAATAATTACTTTTGATTTTTCCAAGATGGAATGAGAGGGATAACGATGAATAAACGTGGTATTTTCTCACATCGCAACTTGAAAAGCTGTAATTGATCGACAATCACGTGATAAACACAAATGCAGAGTACATCACAAAAAAAAAAAAAAAAAAAATTACCTTCGGGCCAATTTTTTCCCATTCCTGTGGAATAAGACTCATTAATTGCTTGTATTTATCCTCCTCTTCTCTATTCAACAGAACAATCGCGTTTGTTATATCCTCTATATTTTCGTCGCTATCCTCAGAATAATATATAGTTTTCTGTTGCATAATAATTATATAAACGTTAAATTTCGCGATAAATAAACTTTATATATAGACATTATTAGAATTACAAAACCTTAAACTGCGTTAATGTCATTCTTCGCTTTTTCGGTTTTAATAAATCATTTATAATCTCTCTTTTACTAACATCACCTATGTCATCAGCGCTTACAACAAGGGATTCCTTAGACCGAAGAAATTCTAGTTTCTCTATTTTTGTCAATGGTGGTCCAATCGACCATAAATCCCTTCGCTTCCAATAATGATAACCAGTTTCCATAAAGTAAAGAACTAAGCCAAAAGAAAACATATCCATTGATGGGTGTGCTTTCTTTGTTTTTCCGACAAAATCGGCCTTTGCGACTTCAGGACTACAATAATTTACGGTATTTAATTTTGTCGGGGTCGATATTCTATGTGATGTGTCAAAATCTATCAACTTCCAGGTTCCAAGATTTGCGACACCCTGATGGAATAAAACAATGTTCTTTGGTGTCAAATTTGTATGAACTGACAAACAAACGCACCAATTTTCAGATAATATTAAAAAAAAAGGTTTACAAAAAGTACGACACAATCAAAAGCTATCTGCTTACTTATCCCCCTTTTGTGGCATTGTTCCAATCCCGCGACAACATCCTACATAACACAAGTCACATGATTAATAACCCGATGAATAGGAGCATAAAGACCTACACGCATACCTTTACGATTTTTTTCTTTATTTCATCGGCATGTTGATGACTTTGAACCCAAGTCGGTTTTCGAATATAAGTTTGTAAATCGCAAATGCCATGTTCGAGGACAAGAATTTTTTCCGTCGCAAGAATTTCAACCAATTGGACTATATTCTATTTACGAGGAATAAAAAGAAATTCAGCAAAGCTTAATAAAATCTAAGCTAAGTTTTTATTTTATATATCCGGTTAAATAGTAAAAGGTTTAAGCGTTGGAGGAAAAAAACACATTTCGACCTGAGAATTTTTCAAATGGGTCAAAATAGCAACTTCATGTTTAAAGGCAGCCTCATCTTTAAAGAATTTTAGAGCGTATTCCCGGGAATCTTTAATTGCTATGCATACGTTATTTGTACTTCCAGAGTACCATTCTTCAGTGATAGTATATCCATGGATTACTGCGGAAAGTAACAAACGATATTTGTTATAATAAACAGACCATTTGGTTCGATTATGAACAAATTTCTTTTTATTTAAGGAAAATATCATTTACAAAAAAATTTCAGTAATAATATACTGTATTATCTTGCTATTATTATAAGATTAGGTAGTAATTCGAGCAATAGTGTCTTACCTTCTTCAACTGCAGGCTGTAATAAAGGAGTGAGTGGAGGCTGTCGTAGTGATATCGAAATATCTGCATCATTTTTCTTATAACCTTTTTTTATCCATCTAATGAATTTTCCAACCATTTTAACCATAGTTAATTTTATACAAGAGGAAAAGAAATTCTATTGTTGACGAAAAGAACATCAACCACGCAAAATGACGAGAGAAAATCACCTACGAAAATTGTTATAAATACCAACTATATATATATATATATATCGAAAAAAAAAATAAAAACCAGTGTATTTATGTGATACCTACCATAAAAAAAAAACGGCACCAAAATTCTGCACTGTTAACGTTTTTTAAACCTAAGCAATCGTCAATTCGGGTGATATATACACATACAACATGTTACTGAAATTATTGGTTTAGATTAAATTATATAATAACCCACAAACCAGGCTGTAGAGTAAGTATCAACATTTGAAACATATTTTTATCCGTAAATATGTAAAGGAATACCATGTTTGGGTTGATGTGATAATAGGAATATATAAAAATTATATGTGGGGTAAAGGAGATAAATGATATGTGTCCGTTGTCGTCGGCAGTAGAAATACGGGCGCTTCTTTAGCCGTCATATCAGTATATATGAGCCAAGCAAAAAGATATCAGAGAATAGAATGCCACAATTACATACTGTAGCTATTTTTATCTCATTATTACTGTAGAAGAAAACAATGGCAAATCAATATAATATACAGATAAGATTTAACTTTAACGTTAATCACATGAAGTTATATTATTAACAGTTAAATTGTAATTGAGATAAACGTTTGTTATACAAAAAAACAAATCCTAATTTTATAGTTGCAGCAATAGAAATGATTTTCCTTTCAAGATGAATAACATGAATGCGCACCAATAAAATAGCGACATGCAACAATCCCTTTTCCCATTAAAATTCAACACAAGTATTGTTCTAGAAGCCTTGTGAGGTTTCTCGATTTTTCCTGCTAAACAGATATATTACGCAAAATATTCTGTTTGGTGATTACCGTGAGAATATCCTTGAACGCGCATCATTTTTGATGCATTCATAATTAAACGCATAAAATACTACTGAATATGTACGTATGTTGACTAATACTGTGGTTTTAAAGTCCAAATAGATCAGAGAATATTTTGATCTCAACATCATATGTTTGTTACACCGAATTACAAACCATTGTTATAAATGAATCAAAAACGCAACTATTACGCATGTGTGGACAGACGCGCCAAGTTATAAAATTAATCTAAATATATTATTAATGAGGCAAATCAAAAACGTAACTATTGATTCATCAAAAGTATCTATTGTATCGCTTTGACTAAACATGTCCTCTGCTATACCCAGCCATTAGTAAAAATTTTCGCTCTATATTGTCAAAACTATAGCTGTATAAACATCTTTTTTAGTATATTTTTTTATGCAATGTATCTTTAATTGCAACCCTAGCAAAGCACTAGCGATATTTGTCACTCGATCACAGCATGGCACAAACAACTATGAAATACACTAAACGGGATGTCGCTTCACTACCCACGTGGTCTACAGCTCGTTTCCTAGGATCGGTTATTCTGCGTTAACTACCTGCTCCTGGTTATGTTTGATATCCAACCTGTTCGGTCGGGCTACTAACCTTATTCTGGATATCCGGGTTGTTCACTCGGGCATCGAAAACACCTATATAACTAATAGAACTCTAATATTCATCCTTCCTCTAACTTCTCTTTGTCAGTGGGTGAGTATTTATGACAAAGCCAGACTTGCATCGAGCTAGTCGCAAAGACAAAAGAGGGAGAACGAAATTCCATTTTTTCCCTTATATAACCATTTCCAATGACCTCATTCTTACTATCATTCATCAATCACTCGATACTCATCACACAACACATCATACAGTACCCACAAAAGTTTTTTCGCACCCGTAGATTCCTTAACATAGCGGGCTTTCATAGTGATTGGCCAATTTTTGTAGATCATCTCATGATTTTATTGGTTGATCGAAGATTAATAAAAATATCGAATCACGAATAAAAAAAATTTAATATGTAGAAAATAATTATATCTATAATCAAGTTAATACAGGCAGAAGTCTTTACCATAAAATCTCGATAATTTAAACCTAAAATTATAATCTTATCACAAACAAAACCGAACAAAATCAGAAAAACTCCAATAAACTAAAATATTATTAAAAAACTTCAATATATTACAAATCAAAGAAAGAAAAGATACAAAAAATAAAGATACAAAAAACAAATGATTAAACCTATCCTATAATGCTAATAAATGATAAAAAAAATGCCAAAAATAACTTATAATGTTCGTTCTAATATCAAACTAATTAATTCTATTTAACAATCGTTACAAGGTTAAAGTATGCTATAGTATTTTTCTTTAACTCTTCTCATGAAATCTATTATCCTTATGGCCCTCAGCTTCATATTATTAGCCTATAATATAGACAGGTTTCTTTATTAGTTAAGATTACAAAAAATAAGTTTTCACAAACAAAAGACAGCTTAAATTGTTAAGTTTGATTAATTTATTATACCTATAGGCTAATTTGAAACGTCCAAACATACCTCTTATCTAACTTCCGAATTACTTCGCGGATTACCAAATTACTTTGACATATAGACCAGAAGGTGCTCTTTCGCTTTCATTTGGTATCAAGTTTGGCCGTGGCTGCCAAACCATTTTTGTAACTGCAAAACGTTACACCACTATGTGAAACATATTGTGTAATATTTTGTGTTGATCATCCAATCAAGTAAAGCCCGCTATGTTAAGATTCCTTAACAGTCACACAATATGTCACATGTAAAATTTTTTTAATGTCAAACGATTGACGCACCTAAATTTACATGGAAAATTTAGGCTTTTTTCTGACTTATTTAACAAGAAGCTGTTGATTTAATTTTTAAATCTGATTTGCAACTTCAGGGCAGATTTATATATTTATCTACATATTGTATAAATTGTATTATCAGTTATTCGGCAAACTCTTATGATCATAAAAAAATTTCTTCTTGTTATTTTTTTATGCGTTACGATATAATCATGTTTTATTCAAATTAAAACTCAGTTAGCCAATCACGACTTGAGAATCATGATCATAATTGCCAGATAACATAAATATTGCGTCATGCGTTGATAAATATTATAAAATTTGTCCAATCGTGTAAATAATTGGCTGAAATGTGCCACTGCGCAGCACTATCAGCCAATGATTTGCCCGATTGGACAAATTTTGCAATATTAATTGATGCATGATCAATATTATATACTTATTGATACAGTACTAGACAGCAAAAACTATCTATTTTTTTTGAGTGCGCCGAATTTAAAATATGTAACACAAACTGTGATTGGTTTATATATGGGCTGCCGTCAATAGAAATAAGGCAGATTGACATTTTAAAAAAACTTAATACCTTAACTTTCACAGTGCATATCTTGATGGATTTTGAGGCTATCTTGATGATTTAATATTCAAAAGAAAGCTTAAATCGTAGGCTTTCTTTTAAATACTAAATCATCAAGATGACTTCAAAATTCATTAAGATATGAACTGTGAAAGTTAAGGTATTAATTTTTTTTAAAATGTCAATCTGCTTTATTTCTATTGACGGCAGCTAATATGTATATAACACAAATTGTGATTGGCTAATTATAATTTATCTGTATATTGTACTATATTTAGTAATTTTTAATAATAAATATTAACCAATTAAATTATATATATGTGATTAGCATCAAATCTAATCGGTCGATTGTCTTGCACCAAATTTTTGCTTTACTATAAAAGTTGCTTAATTTTAATCCTTTATATGTAACTTTTTTAAAAAACAAGATATCAAAAATCTGTTTTACAAATTTGTAGTATTACAATGCTATAGCTTTTTGTATCAAATATAGCAAAATAACAAGATCACCTAGTGTAGTGATGTTTTAATAAATATATATGGATGAAAGTGAAGTGTACTTTTTACTTCACAGCAGAAGGCAAATGGTTTGTTATAAGAATAGTATATAATTTTATTAAATAATTGTCTAGAGCATAGCAAAAGACGCTTAATTTCTAGGTAAAACAAGAGTGCTAACAATTATTAAGTAATATTTTAGAGGGTGGGGATCAAGTCAAATCTTATCTCATATAAAAATTTTAGCCAATTAAATTTAATAAAAATATTACCTGAAGGTGGAGTAAGCCTCTATAGTAAATGAAAATTAGATAATAAATGTCTGTGCTCTAATACAAAAGTTACCTTTTTGTTGCTTCAAAAGTATTGTTTCTGATACATTTGTAATAAAAATATCAAAAACGTAATTTTAAAATTTCTGTCTGTCTCCACTTGTATATTTGTATAACAAAACAATTTATTTTATAGTTAATATATTAGAAAAACATGAAATATTAAAGTCCAGAGTATAATAATTATTTAGATAATTTTACGTGATCACTTGCTATATTAGGCTAATCTGTGTTGATCTGTTTATATATTTTGAAATAATGATTAGTTTAATATCACATGAGCAGAACCCAATATATACAAATTTTGGTCTATTGCTTCTCTAGTAAGTCTTCTGCTAGTGTTCCTATAAACCTGAACTGAACTGAACTTAGATCAAGTTCAGGTTCAGGTTCAGTATTAAACCTGAACCTGAACATTTTTTACAGGTTTAGGTCAGTATTAAACTTTTAGAGCTGGTTTAGATTCAGTTCAGTTTTAGTTTATAAGTTCATGAACATGTTCAGGTTCAGTCTGGTATTCATATAAAATAGTAATTCTAGATTTGAGTACAGGTTTGGTCTGGTCCAGACTAGACTCAAACTCTAAATTTTATTATTAAAACTTTATACTAAACTCAAACTCAATTATAAGTTTGGTCAGGCTAGTCCAAATTTTGCAAACTAGTTTGAGTCTAAATAAAAATATATGTATTTTTTGATATTGTACAAGTTTACTTAGAGTGAGAAGTATAAATCAGTTAGTAAAATTTAGAGAATCATAGCATTTTGTATAATTTTATTAATAAAATTATACAAATTTCTATGATTCTCTAAATTTTACTAATTGATCATAACTTCTTGAACTAAGTAAACTTGTTAAGCACCAAAAAATACATCAAATCAGTATATTTTATTTTATTTTTCTTAAAATTTGAAGAAAAAATGCTTAATTTTAAAAATTTTATCAAAATTCAAAATTAAGATGTTTGAAACAAATTTTAAGAAAAAGAAAATAGAATATACCAATATAATGTATTTTTTGGTGCTAACCAAGTTTATTTAGATCAAGAAGTTATGATCAATTAGTAAAATTTAGAGAATTATAGAAATTTGTATAATTTTATTAATAAAATTATACAAAATTCTATGATTCTCTAAATTTTACTATTTGATCATAACTTCTTGATCTAAATAAACTTGTTTAGCACCAAAAAACACAATCATATCAGTATATTTTATTTTCTTTGCCTTAAAATTTGCATCAAAAATGCTTAATTTTGAATTTTGATAAATTTTCAAAATTATGCATCTTTTCTTTTGCCTTAAAATTTGCATCAAAAATGCTTAATTTTGAATTTTGATAAATTTTCAAAATTAAGCATCTTTTCTTCAAATTTTAAAAAAAGTAAAATAAAATATACCGATTTGATGTATTTTTTGATGCTTAACAAGTTTACTTAGTGCAAGAAGTTATGATCAATTAGTAAATTTAGAGAATTATAGAAATTTGTATAATTTTATTAAGGGGAGTGCATTTATCACCTGATTTTTTAGGTGTGTGAGGGCATAGAGAAATTATCAGGTCCTATATATAATATAATATATATAATATATATAAATATATGGGGTCTGTGCCTTGAAAATGACCTTATAGGACTATGTAAATTTTATGAATAAAAATTAAAATTTCTAGCCATCCAGTAATCCAATTCAAATAAACTCTTATTATTTTGTAGAGTTTAGCAAGTTCTACAAAATAAAATAAAAATTATTTGAATTTGATTATTGGATGGCTAGAAATTTTAATTTTTATTCATAAAATCTACATAGTCCATAAGGTCATTTTCAAGGCTACAGTATTTATATATATTATTATATATATATATAATTTTAATATTGAATAACTTTTGATCCACCAGTCCATTTTTGATGATTTAACCACCAAAATGTTCGCCTTAGTAAGACGATTTTAACAAGCCCAAAATCATTAAATTCTAATCACAGGATCCTAAGATCAACAAAGATTTGTATTCTATAAACAATTAATAATTAGATATGTCTAATTTGGCGCATCTTGAATACCACGTGCCATATCAATTAGAATCAAATGATTTTGGTACCATTCGATTCGTCTCATTAAGATAAATCAAATGACACCAAAATCACCCAAATCTGATCACTCAATCATGTGTTATAACATTTTAACAATTATTTTAAATATAGTCCAATTTTGGCACAGTATCTAATTTGGCGCACTAAAGATCTCTAATGATATTTGTGAACTATTGATCTAAATTATACGATTTTGGTACCATTCGATTCATCACAATGAGACGAGTCGGATGTACTAAAATTATGCGATTATAATCAATAGTTCACAAGATATCATTATTTAATTAAAATAATCTGTGTAAAACAAAAATTAAAATTAAAATAAAATCGTTGATAACCTTTGATAGATTGGTCCATTTTTGATGATTTTACCACCAAAATGACCGCCTTGAAGAGACGATTCCAACGAGCCCAAAATCGTTAAAATCTAATCACGGGATCAAAAGATCGTTAAAGATTTTATTATTTTGATGAAATCAACTAGAAAGAGGCGAAGTGTGGCGTGCTTCCATCTAAATTTTTTTTTTCTAAGTTAATGATACATGTCTACTAATTGAAAGTCGTAGAGCTCGTCGAGGCGCATCTAACGGTGGTTAGATCATCCAAATCAGCCCAGTGGATGGCGAGATATCGTTAAAAAACGATTGGCCAACTATATAAAATCTTCATAAAACAATATTTGATTTGGATGATCTAACTATTGTTAGATGCGTCTCGACGAGCTTTACAACTTTCAATTAGTACGCATGTGTCATTAACTTAGTAAGAAAAAAAGTTTTAGATAGAAGCACGCCACATTTCTCCTATAGTGATTTTCATATGTGATTTCTGTCACAGATTTTTATATAGTCAGCCAATCGTTTTTCGACAATATCTCGCCATCTACTGGGCCGATTTAGATGATCTAACCACCGTTAGATGCATCTTAACGAGCTCTATAATTTTCAATTAGTGGATATATATCGTTAACTTAGTAAAAAAAAATTTTAAATAGAAGCTCGCTACATTTCGCCTATTCTAGACAGATTATCAATTAAATTTACACAAAAGTTAAATGATCTTGGGATCCTGTAATTGGATTTTGATGGGTTTGGGCTTGTTAAAATCGTCTCACTAAGACGAACATTTGATAGTTAAATTATCCAAAACAGACCAGTAGATCAAAAGTTATCCAATTTTTAATATATATATATATTATTAAATTTTAACCAATCAAATGCTTAGAAAATTTATCAGGTGGGGGGTAGGGGTATAGATGGTGGTGAAATTATAGCGGCAATTTCTACATTCAGTAGTAGAAATTGTTGAAATAATTTCACCAAAAATTTTTTAAAATTGAGATACCGAATTAAATTTCAATTGTTGAAATTAATTTACATACAAAAATTAAATCGACTGTTGAAATTAAATCAACTGTTGAAATTAATCAATAGTTGAAATTAAATCATCTGTTGAAATTAAATCAACAGTTAAAATTAAAATTAACAGTTTAAGGGTTCTCAAGCATTTCTCTCAAAGTGATTAGTTNTAGAGATTTTATATAGTCGGTCAATCGTTTTTCAACGATATCTTGCCATCCACTAGGCCGATTTGGATGATCTAACTATTGTTAGATGCGTCTCGACGAGCTTTACAACTTTCAATTAGTACGCATGTGTCATTAACTTAGTAAGAAAAAAAGTTTTAGATAGAAGCACGCCACATTTCTCCTATAGTGATTTTCATATGTGATTTCTGTCACAGATTTTTATATAGTCAGCCAATCGTTTTTCGACAATATCTCGCCATCTACTGGGCCGATTTAGATGATCTAACCACCGTTAGATGCATCTTAACGAGCTCTATAATTTTCAATTAGTGGATATATATCGTTAACTTAGTAAAAAAAAATTTTAAATAGAAGCTCGCTACATTTCGCCTATTCTAGACAGATTATCAATTAAATTTACACAAAAGTTAAATGATCTTGGGATCCTGTAATTGGATTTTGATGGGTTTGGGCTTGTTAAAATCGTCTCACTAAGACGAACATTTGATAGTTAAATTATCCAAAACAGACCAGTAGATCAAAAGTTATCCAATTTTTAATATATATATATATTATTAAATTTTAACCAATCAAATGCTTAGAAAATTTATCAGGTGGGGGGTAGGGGTATAGATGGTGGTGAAATTATAGCGGCAATTTCTACATTCAGTAGTAGAAATTGTTGAAATAATTTCACCAAAAATTTTTTAAAATTGAGATACCGAATTAAATTTCAATTGTTGAAATTAATTTACATACAAAAATTAAATCGACTGTTGAAATTAAATCAACTGTTGAAATTAATCAATAGTTGAAATTAAATCATCTGTTGAAATTAAATCAACAGTTAAAATTAAAATTAACAGTTTAAGGGTTCTCAAGCATTTCTCTCAAAGTGATTAGTTAATTAAAGAGATCATGCACAAGTACTATAATTAATTGAAGTAATACTAATAGCAATTTGTTGAAAGTTTTTGTTGCAAAACGCGGTTATTAAATATTAGGACAACTATTATAGTTTCTAATCATCTTTTTAGTTATTGCAATAATAAAATCGATTGGCTAAATAATTTATTTTTCACCAATTAAAAATTCTATACGCAAAGTCTGAAAGTTATAATCAAATGCTCAAAGTTTTATTTTTTTGTTATAGCTAAGATATCTAGAGTTATGGCCCAAATTTTTTTTTAATCCTTAATATTACTACGTTGTTTGTACTTTATTTGGAATCAAAACCCAAACTCCCAAATTTTTCATTTACTCACATTAATTAAGTTTTGGAATAAGGCTTCCTTCTTTATTTGGGACCAAAATTTTAATAAGGTAGCTGCACAATGCTGTTGACAAGCTCAACAAAATTTCAGTATAATATTTGATTTACTACAAATTGACATATGATACTGTATGCGGTTAAGGCTGATTTGGTACTATCGCAATAAAACAATTATTAAATTTGATGATATTTTTGATCATAACTTGCTCATCAAGATATTAGTAGATTATATTAGAAGTTTTAAAAAATAAATGTTTTAACAGTTTATTAATACTACGGTGCAGGACACCTAAAGGTGGAAGTTATATGACTTGTTCCATTTTCAAAAATTTATAATCAAATTTGATGTTTTTTTGAAATCCTGCATTTTGATTGGTTAAAAATTAATTTTTAAAATTAATTTTTAAAATTAATTTTAAATTATTTTAAAATTAACCAATAGGAGTGAGCCAAAACACGTGACTTGTCCCATTTTGAAGTAATTTTTTCCATATCATATAAAAATAGCACACTTTTAAACTCATATATATTGAAAATATATAATAAGTTTTAAAAAATTAGAGCCGCTAAGTTGTAGTAAATTAGTTAAACTACAAAATATTGGCCCATTTTTTTTGATATTATTTTTATATTAAATGCTATTTGCTTTTAAAGTTTGAGAAGTCTTTAGGTGTCCCGCACTATAACTAATAAATTATTTACATCCAAGCCTATGTGTACAGTATTATATAATATAATTAATCAAGTATAAAATTTTAATAATATATTGTATTTATTCAATATTTTATGATTAGAAGTTAAATTTGTATAGAATGTTTTTTAATTTTAATTATTTAATTGCATCTAAAAGTTTAACTTATTTAGGTATTATGATGAAACACAGTATAAGAAGCATTTTGTATAAGAATGTAGTTGCAAATAGCGTTAGTAAATATTATAAAAATATATATAGATATTTTTGAATACTTAAATCAATCGATATATCAATAGACAAAACCAGTAATATCAAAAATAAATCAAACAAAAAAAACAGGGCATAACTTAAACTTGAAATACTTAAAATAATCCTTTAGAAGGGATAATTATATACAAATAGCACTATGAAAGCCATATCAAACTGGTTTAATATAAGATGAAATCGGACCACAATGTTATATGAAAATATAACCAATCAAAAAACAGTATTTGTTCACATCATTTCACTTCTCAGATAACATATACTACATTGCACTCCATTCTTGGTACAGCCAAATTAATTTTAATAATTAAGTTATTTCAACAACCATTGAATTAATTTTAACTATTAAATTAATTTCAACTGTTGAAAATAATTTCGGTTTCAACAGTTGAATTTAATTTTCAACCGTTGAAATTTACAAAATTAAAATTTAATTTCACCGCCATCTATAGGTAGGGGGTCAGCTACTTAGTGAAACCCTAATCAGATGATTTCTGGCGCTCCCCTAATAAAATTATACAAATTTTTATGATTTTCTAAATTTTACTAATTGATTCTAACTTTGTGATTTAGGTAAACATGTGCATATATTATGAACCTGAACATGTTCATAAGCCTTGAACTAAACCTGACCTGAACTTTTTTTAAGTTCAGGTTCAGGTTCATGTTCAATAATTTTAAGTTTAGGTTCAGTTCAGTATTGAACTTTTAGAGCAAGTTCAGGTTCAGGTTCATTAAATCTAAACCTGAACCTCTATTGAACTGAACTGAACTTTGAAACCCTATCTTCCACTATGCTTTGAACAATTACACAAAAGGCCAGTATATTGGTTTTACAAAAATAATTTTTGGTTACACATTGCTAATATTGTACAATATTATACAAACTATAATTTGGTAACTTATATTAAATTGGGTTTATTAAACAAATCTGGATTTATTGAACCAATTACTTGAAATTTGGAGAAAAGATGCTTAAATTTGACTTTTTTGATCAAAAATCAAAAATTATGCATCTAATATCTAAAATAGGTATGTTAATGGAGTGCTCCAGGATGGTGTGGAGCGTACTCTACCAGAGTAATACCCAAAACCACACTACACTAGAGTACACCACCTCAGAGCAAACTCTATAATTAAACACTAAAGTATTAATCTATTATAAGCCAAATATATAAGTCGGGTATACTCTGAAGTATAACCCAAAGTATAATCCGGTATATAGTCCAGAGTAAATTTATATATTTATAGTATAGAATTTTATATTTATATAATAGTTACTCCAGTGTATAAACCACTTTATAGTTGATATAATAGTGGCTCCAGAGTATAAACTATTTTACATTAATAGTATTACTCTAGAGTGATTTACTTCTTTTAGGTATATCTTAATAAGCCGGAGTGGAGTGATGCCTAAATCACGCTGGTATGGAGTGGCTTATACTCCTAAGTTACTCCGGAGTATTATACACCATTAACATCCCTAATCTAAAATTCAAGTAAAATAAAAATAATTATGCCAATTTGATGTATTTTTAGATGCTAAACAAGTTTACTTAGTGCATAAAGTTAGAATTTATTAATAAAAATTTGTGGATTATAAGATTTTATAGAATTTTATTAATAAAATTCTATAATTCACAAAGTTTTACTAATTAATTCTAACTTTATGCACTAAGTAAACTTGTTCAGCATCTAAAAATACATTAAATTGGCAGAATCTTTTTTTTATTTTACTTGAAATTTGGAAAAAAAATGCTTAAATTTGACTTTTTTAATCAAAAATTAAAAATTATGCATCTAATATCTAAAATTCAAGTAAAATAAAAATAGTTATGCCGATTTGATGTATTTTTGGATGCTGAACAAGTTTACTTAGTGCAAATCATTTTTAGAGATTAAAAATTTTAATATTTTTAATTATTATTATTAAAAATTTTATTAGTTATTTTGGGCAATTTTGATTGGCTAATAGAACTATATTATATAGCACCTGATAATCCCTCTGACTCCTCTCTCCTAAAAAATCAGGTGATAAATGTCTCTACTCTAAGGCACTTACCTAATAGCCAAAGTTGTATTTTGTCGGAATACCTCTTAAAATTGTTTTTGTGCAATACTTCAGTAATCAGACCTAAATGATTTTGTACTATTCGATTCATCTTGATGAGCTGAATCAAATAGTATAAAAATTATCTGATTCCAATTATTATATTACAAGATATTCTAAATTCGTCAAATTACCCTTATTCATCAAATTACCTCTTTTTATCTTAGGGGAATGACAAAAATCAGGTGATTTTTTAGGGGAGAAAGGAGGTAAAAAAAGTTAAAATTATATATTAAAAAAGAGAGAAAGGGTAGGCCTCTAATAAAAAATAATCAGGTGATTAATAACACTGCCCTTATAATATATATTTAGAATTAAATAGTATATAACAGTCATAGGACATGTCCCCTTAAAATAGTCTTGAAATAAGTTTTTTTTTTTTTTTAAAAAATGTTAAGGTGAGACCTTGCCTTTGAAATAAGTTTATAATAAAAATTCTAATAAAAACATATGAATTTACTATAAATTTTGAGCTAAAGATCCTTCTTGGCTTAACTAATTAACTTAAAATTAAATTTTACAAACATATAAAACAAGAAAAGAAGAAAATTTTAAGCTTAAAAACCATATTGAAATTTTGTCAATTTTGCATTTTTCAAAATGCAACTTCGCCAAAAACAAAAATTTACTAATTTTAAATTAGCAATTATGTGTAAAATCGTGCTCTGAACAACTTTACTTAGGCGATCAAAGAAGGTTACCTTGTAAGAAAAATGTGTTTGCTATATGCTAAAGTTAAAATTTTTCAGTTTGCAATATAAAACCCCTTTTTTTGTCAAGATAACCTGCTTTGGGCCTCTAAGTAAACTTGTTCAGGGGGTATTTCTACTCGGTTTGAGGTCAAAACGCGTTTTCTTGGACCTTTTCTAGGTAAAAAATAGTGTTAAAGTTAGAAAAAAATTTTTTTTTTTAAAAAAAAAATTTTTTTCTCTAACTTTAACCCTATTTTTCACCCAGAAAAGGTCCGAGAAAACGCGTTTTGATTCGAACCGAGTAGAAATACCCCCTAAACAAGTTTACTTAGAGGCCCAAGGCAGGTTATCTTGACAAAAAAAGGGGTTTTATATTGCAAACTGAAAAATTTTAACTTTAGCATATAGCAAACATATTTTTCTTACAAGGTAACCTTCTTTGGTCGCCTAAGTAAAGTTGTTCAGAGCACGATTTTACACATAATTGCTAATTTAAAATTAGTAAATTTTTGTTTTTGGCGAAGTTGCATTTTGAAAAAGTGCAAAATTGACAAAATTTCAATACGGTTTTTAAGCTCAAAATTTTTTTCTTTTGTTGTTCTATATGTTTGTAAAATTTAATTTTAAGTTAATTAGTTAAGCCGAGAAGGATCTTCAGCCCAAAGTTTATAATAAATTCATATAGGGCAGCGTCAACTAAAACAAGGCTTATGGCATTTTTTGCAAAAATGAGTTAACTATACCATCATATAAAAGCAGGAATTTTTCTATATAATTTGACATTTAAAGCATTGATTTACATAGTAAAATTTTTACCGATGCTTACTTTTTGAAATGCTATATATGATTAAACATGATCTAAAATTAGAATTTGGATATCCAGTTGTCGATCCTTGCTACAGAGTCATAGAAATGGACTCGTGTGATTGGCTAGCAAATGTTGATCCAACAGGTTATACTAATAATAGATCATCATTGTTATTGTTACACAAAATTTTAAATATGATTTTTTCAAAATAAAAAAAAAGCCATAAGCCTTGTTTTAGTTGACACTGCCCCATATAATTTTTATTATAAACTTATTTCAAAGGGACATTCCTATAACTGATTATACAATATATAGTTAAATACAAAAAGAACTCTTTCTGATGATCCTTTGCACCAAAACTTCCCATAAACACTAACCTACGAAAATTTTGTAGTTAGTATTTTTATACATAACAAAAACTCTATCTAGAAGCAACTTGAATACAGAACTTCAAATTGCATGTGAAAAGACTGAAATAGAGCTAAAAAAGATTTTCTTTGTGGGTTTGGTTCTCCGAGTAGAAGACTTCGTTGCTATCAAAAACGTAATAAGGCTAAACCCTAGAGTTTTTTGTTAAAAGATGTAGAAGTTTAAATGGAAACATACTTTTGGCTATCTATACTATTCTACAAAACGTAAAACTTACACTCTTTACAAGTTTTGGTACCTCTGCTATCTCTTTTTGGTTTTTTCGAAATTTTGCCAAAAAGTGGCAATTCGGTTTACCTCTTCCAAAAGATTAGCAGTGTTTACTCCTTCCAAATTGGGAATATGCCTATCTAATCAGAATTAAGTTAATCAAGTTATGAGTAAAATTTTGAATCCTGCGAAATAAACAGTGAATGATACGTGAGATATTTTTGTAAAAAATTCGAAATGAAATTTCTTTCTAGAATGTTCTTTTAGGCATATTTGTTTCTTTTTCTCTTTTATGTACATAATTCTTAGGCAGATTTTGCTGCACAGTATTATAATTTTTATTACTAGCAGTATTAGTATTAGTATTAGTATTAGTATAAGTATTAGTATTAGTAGCTGTTTATTCTTTCTTTTTTCTTATTTTTTTAGATTGAATTAGTCAGTTTGCCTTTTGTATAGGCCTTTTCTTCGTTTTTCTCATCTATTATCTTTTTCTTTTTGTCGTTGTTTTTGGTCTTTTGTTTAGGTTTGAAGTTATTTTTCTCCTTTTTTTATACCTCTTTATTTTTTTTGCATCTTATTTTTCTTAAGTAGTATTATACAGCATAGTAGTACATAATACTATTATCTGATCCCACTATTGATGCTAAGTGGGAGAGATTTGAAGAAAAATCCTATGAACTTGGTAGCGCTGACGTTAAGACTCCATTTTCCTAGGATTATGGTGCAACAGGTTGCATTTGGGCGTTCATAGAAGTAGCCGAATAATGTTAAACATATATAGTAGTTTGAAAATTAATTAGTTTATAGTTGTAAACTATTACAGAATTAATAAACGAGTTAGGCTCTAGCGAGGCCATCAAAGTTAAAAAAAAAAATATATACATAGTTAAATAAGAAAAAATGTAAATTAGGCGGCATCCATAAATAACGTTATGTACCCCCTCATAGTAGCGCTGGACCCTCCTCTACTATATAAAAAAATTTTTCAAAATCCGTATGTTTATATATAAAATTTTACAAAAACTTGAATATATTATGATCCAGTGATCCAATCTGGATGATTTGGTACCATTCGATTCGTCTCTATGAGATGAATCCAATGGTACCAAAATTATTTCATTTGAATTACTGGATCACGTTTTATTAACGAAATACTATTGTAATTTTATAAGAAAACATAATAACCAATAGTATTTCGTTAATAAAACGGGACCCAGTGCTCCAAATCAAATGAAATTGGTACCATTCGGATCCTCTCCTCGAGACGATTCGAATGGTACCAAAATCATCCAATTTGGACCACTAGATCAAGTTTTAGACAAATTTTAATAAAAAAATTGCGTTATGTTGGGGGGACCCCTCCCCTACATAGTGAAAAATCATTATATTTTGGGGGACCCCCCCTCAAATATAACGTTATTTATGGATGCCCCCTTCGAATAAATATATAAAGATTATAATAGTATATATACCTTATAAAAAAAAATTTTTCAAACCAAAATTAATATAATTTTTATATACATATCAATCTGAATCTGCATTGTCATACAAAACTATTTATTGAATACCTAGTATAAAAGAACATTATATATATTAAATAATTTATATAAAACTTTTTTTAAGATCAAAGCATATACTAAATATCTTATTTAGTATTTATAGCTTATTAAAGGGAGTGACAAAAATCAGGTGATTTTTTAGAAGGAGAGGTGAGTAAAAAAAGTTGAAATTATATATAAGAATCTAACTATATATATTAAGAAAGAGGGAGAGGGTAGACCTTTGATAAAAAATATCAGGTGATTAATAACACAGCCCTAATAACTAGTATAACTAAAATTTTCATATATTTTATAAAACAAGTATTAAAAGCAACAATATCTTTATTATACAATTCTTTTACCAAACCTCTAACTTAGACTTTTTACTACTTTTCACCACACAAATAGTGAAATTTTATAAAACTAATTGGCTAACATTCAATACATTTCTTACTATCTTTCATTTGAAGCAGAAATTTAAGACTATGAAATTCAAACAAATTCAATGGATTTTGTTTTCTATACTAGTAACTTATTGGTAATTATTTTATAACGCAAGTGCTAAAGCAATAACTATTACAATATAAAGCCTAAGTTGCAAAATAGTGAAATTTGCTATGATCATCATATAAGGGTGACATCTACTTTTATATAATAAAAAATATATTAAATGCAGATTTTATCCTAACCTGATCTACAAAGCAGATTTCACTATTTCACAACTCAGGCTTTACCCTGTTCTATATTAACAATCTAAATTTAGCTTCTAACTTTATTAAGCTATTCTATTATTTTAATTATTAATATTTATTAATATATTTTAAGATCTGCATTATTCTATATTAATTTAAAACCAATATAATTCTTTCTAATACCCAATTTAGTAACAATTAGTAATGCCACCAAAATTGATTTTTGAAAAAGGCCTATTTCGTCTTTATTAGAGAAAATTAAAATTTTTTATAAGAAAGAGCAAATAAAATTTATATAGATATGTTTCTTATAATTTTGTCTATTCAAAAAAAGTATCAATAATTTTGTCTTTTAAGTAAAATAGGTCAAAAACATTTGGAGTGCTCCGTATTAAAAGGGCCCATTTTTACAATTTTTTGAAAAATGAGTTTTTATTAAATTCATGTAAATTTTGACATAATTGATATTTTTCAATTATTAATAAAAGTTGATTTGCATAATAAAAAATCAAGATAATTTAAAAAGAAAAATTACATGAGGCTGCGTAGAGCCAACACGTCACGAGATTATCCGATAGTCACCTGCCTTCTTTAACCAATCAAAATCGTGAAATTTAATTAATCCCGAATCAGTCCGAAAATCAAAACAAATGGTTAAACTCAATTATCTCAAAATGAGATAAATGTAAAAATGGGACCTTTTAATACGGAGCACTCCATTTTATCTTCAAATTTTAATTTCGGGTTTTAGAACCCGAAACAATTTCGTCCTTATGTATAGTAACGATCAAAAAATTAGAATTGATCAAATTAACTTTTGAAATCAAATATATTAAGTTTGAATCTCTAATTGTAATCAATTAAATTTTATGATTGATCATAGCCTTTTGATTGATTATAATCGATCAAATAGCTATGATTAATTATTGAGTTTGATCGATCATAATCGAACAAAAAAATTTATAATCAATCATGACCAATTTGACCAAGTAATCAGTCATACTTATACATATTGGCAAAATTTCAAATTACTATAGTTTGGGATTTGTTTATGCCCAAATCCAAAATACATCCCAAATTAATTTCACAAAAACTTAATTAATAATTTTTGTTTAAACAAATAGTAGATATTCTTATTGTTATAGATAATATATTGCAAAATTTTAGGCCTACTTTTTTGATTTAATCTTTTACAAATAGCAATTGTTTTTTTTAAATTTGAAATTTGTCTATATTTTGCTAGCAAGTATAGTCATACTATGTTCAATTTCAATTTCTAGTATATGAACTAACCTATAACATTGCAACAAATAAGTATGTATTAGCATTTAATAAATTTGGAACTAAAAAAAGATCAAATAGAATGTAACATACCTAAGACTTGGTGTTAAATGTGTGATTTTAGAAAATAACATGGGAATGGACAAGTAAAAATAAGGATATTAATGATTGTATTAAAGAATTTCAACTTAAAACTACTAATGATTTTTGGCAACCTGGTTAAATAGAATACAATAAATAAATTAAAATAAAAATAAAAATAGATACACACAGTTACAAACACTATTATGTACAGTAGAAATTAAAATTTTTAGCATGTTAAATATTTTAAAAGAAGTAAGTAAATGATTTAATTTTCTAATATTGTTAATACATAATATACAGTCTTGTTTTAATTTATATTTATAGTGATTTTAAAGTATATGAACTTACTTAAAATACTACAATAAATGTATTTATGTTAATATTTAATAAATTTGGATTCAAAAAAAAGGTTTGAAACAGAAAATATATGGGTTGCAACCAATATAAAATGTTGCTAGCCTGGTGTTAAATATGTGATCCTTAGAAAACAATATGAATGATAATAAAGAAGTTAATAATTCTATTAAAAAATTTCAACTTAAAGCCACCAGCTATAAAGCTATAATTGAATGAATTCCTTTTAATAGATTAGATAGTATTCAAAATATTGGTGAGAGATTTGTTGCAACCTGCCTAGATAGTATACAAACAATCAAATATGAAGAGAAAGAATATATACAATTATGCATACCATACAATAATTACACTTAAAAAATTGATATATTTATAAAATTTATTAAATGCTCTAAATGAAGTAAAGTTATATACTATTTTATTATATGCAATTTGTTTAATCAATAGTATGTATATTATATGTTTAATATATTTGTAAGTTCAAAAATCAAATGCAATTAAAGATTGAAGATATCTATAGAATAACTTAAAACATTACTACAAGTAAATATATGTTAGTATGTGAAATCTTTAAATGCTTTATATTTTCAGAATAAAAAGTGAAGGTTAATCCTTCATCAATCAACTCAATTCTATAACCAGAAAAGTGAGATTGTGGTACTACTAGTTAGTTTTTTCTTTTAAATTACAGCTATTTTCAAAAAGGTGTAATCAGGTTGATTTGATCATATATGTATAAATGAGAAAATTGGAAAATCAGAAAAAATTAAAACATTAATCAGAATTTGTATAATAATACTTTATAATATCTATTTACAAAATTTATTGTAAATATAAAAAATATAACTAATATAAAAATAAGAAAAAACTAATTTAACACCTAGTATATTAAACACAGGTGGTTGTATAACATGTAAATAAAATAATTTATATTAAGGGTAGGGGGTATGTCGATCATTTTTCATATGATTTTTGTGTCACTATTTTTTCTTTTGAATATTAAAAAATATTTTATTATGTAAACTGTTTTTAAAAATTAATTAAAATTTGTAGAATAGGTTTTTCTGATTCTAATGGTAGTAAAATCATCAAAATTGGGTAAATATTTATCGAGATACATATATTTAAAGGTTAGATATTATTTTATCATATGATGATCATATGATATTTAATTAATAATCTTGTGTAACCCAAAAAATTTAGAGGCTCCCTGGAAACTTTACAATATATACAAGTATATTTTTTTTAAATATTATATTTGTTAAAATTTTTACTACTATAAAGAACATAATCTAAACTATTTACTACAAAAATTTGATAAAGATTAATTGTAATAGTAAAAAGTTTTATTAGTAGCATATTTCTATTTTTTGTAAAAATCACGTTGTGACACTAAGATCATATGAAAAATGATCGACATACCCCCTACCCTTAAATAACAATGAAATAAATAAAATTTTTACTAATATTAGGGTTAGGATTAAGGCCTGAGATAGGATAGAGGCATTTTTTATACCTAAATTTCATGAGAAATTTTTTTTATTAGAGCCCTAAAGATGATTTTATAAACAAAATTTCAAGATATTATTAATTTTTTGGTTTTTGCTTTATTTTTGTTGTACAAAAAATAATTTGTATATAATTTACAAAGTGCATTTAATTCAATATTTTAATTGGCTTTTATATTTGTTTTGTATAACTAAGTGTTAATCACCTAGTGTCCAAATAGAAATTGCTTAAAAATAAATAGTATAAATAAAATTTATATATATTCATATTATTGCAATTGAAAGTTTTGTGTTGTTTAGGCATTTGCTTCAAGAATTAACTATAGTTCTTTCTTTTTTTTTTACAAATAAAATACTTTATTTATTAAACTTGTGCTAATATATAGAAGTTTTCCAATCTGTTTTTTAAAATAACTATTATATAAAAGATATATTATACGTTATTTCAAATTCTTACTGTATACTCGAAGCATTTTACAATTTAACTTTTAGCAAAAGTCTTTAAAATTTATTTAAATTTTAAAATTAGACTACTGAAATTTTATCATTAACTTTGACTGGTGTTTTTAGTAGAATAGTAAAAAAAGTAATTTTCAGGAAATCTTTGAAAAATTTTTATTGTTACAAAATTTACTAAAGCGAATTTTTTAAAAAAAAAGGAAATTTGAAAAATCATATAGATTTTTACTAGATTTTCTGTGACATTATGATCTTATCCATATCCGCGGATTTTTGGAATTTACTATTAAAATTCAAAAATCTTTAACAGCGAATAACTTTTGTTCCACCTGTCCGTTTTTGATGAAACAACTACCAAAATGTTCACATTGATGAGACGGTTCTAATGAATCAAAAATCGCTAAAATCCAATCACTGGATCCAGAGATCGTTAACGATTTGTGTCACTTCGGGTATTTAAGGATTGGTTTTTTGCAATTCTTAAATACCTGAAGTGACACAAATCGTTAACGATCTCTGGATCCAGTGATTGGATTTTAACGATTTTGTTTTCATTAGAATCGTCTCATCAATGTGAACATTTTGGTAGTTGTTTAATCAAAAACGGCCTGGTGGAACAAAAGTTATTCGCTGTTAAAGATTTTTGGAATTTTTAATAATAAATTCCAAAAATCCGTGGATATGCTAAGTACACCTTTTTGAAAACAGCTATAAGCAGTCTTTCATTTTTTTTTATATTAAAAATCCATAAATAAAAAAATAAGGAGAAGTTGTTAATTTTCGCTTAAACCTTATCATAGAAAAGTATTACCAAAAAAAAGCTTCTTTGAAACATTTTTTTTACAATGTCAGATTACTTTTTAGTTCATCTACTAAAAGTATCTAACTATTAAACTAATTGGATTGGGCTAGCATTTTTTTTTGGCTAAAAAAAATTCTTTGTTGCTTGCCTTTACTACCTTTTCTTGCCTATAAAAAAGATAATTTGCTTTAGTAGCTTAATTTGACTGCATTATTTGGTTGTTTTCATTAATCATCGCTATCAATTGAAATATATATAGACAAGAGTTAATTTTAAATATGCCAAAAATATTTAACTCTTTGAATAAATTTACTAGAATATTTAAAAATTTCGTTGCTAAAGTTCACTTTTACTAACCCGCCTTGCGATCTAAACCCAATACAAAGAATAGAATGTCTTTGAAATTGATATAGATTGTATACAATTCCTTAAAATATTTTATAAGGACATTGATAAAGCACACTACTGGTGTTCAACACCACATGTGTTTTGATCAATCAAAATTCATGAAATTTGTATAACATGAAGATCAGGTGTAACCCGAATTTTTCAAAAAAATGTGTTTTTTCAAAAATTGTCTATATTGAAAAATTCTGTCTAAGAAACCTATCTTCACGTTCTAACAAAAAAAATTCCTTGCAAAATTTTGGTATATACTAATCCTATCCCAAACCCAAACTCTAACACGAACTCTAACCCTAACCCTAACAGCAAAAAAATTTTTTGCATATTATAATTTGTTTTACTAGTGTTGAACACTACTGGTATGATATATACATATTGTTTTATAATTATTAAATTACTTTCTATACATTTTAAAAAATATATAAATGTTGGCTATCTAAGTTAATTCTATTTGGACATAATAAATTACTACTTTCTAACTGCCTTTTTTTAAAAGAATTTGGTCATATTCATTAAATAACACAAAAAATAATAGAAGTCACAGCTTCGAAACAAAGGATCTATTTTTTTGTTTTGATCTTTATCTATATATAAAAGTCACATATAGTATGCTTAGTTAATCTATATTAAATCTTGATTTAGATATTCTTGTAGTTTTAGTTTGTGCTCTAAAGATATCATCTATATTCAGAATGTAATCCTGAAACCTGATTCACTTTATCTTATCAAAAAAGCTAAAGTTGGTTTTTGTGATAAGGATTCTAGAATTTCTAAGTACTGTCTTTGGATTCTAATTACTGTTGGTTGGTAAAGTATTACTATATCACTAGTTGTAGAATAAGTGTTGAGTTTGAAATAAAAAAAAAGTTTATATAACAACTAACACCCAATTAACATATGTATTATATATACAGTCGCACTCCCATATAATCACACCCTCGGGACTCAGAAATCTGGTGACTATGTAGAGATGTGACAATATAAATTTTTTCTATAAAATTACTTTTATATAAAAAATAAATTATAGTGAATATATAGAATTATAAAATTCGTAAGATTTAATCAAACTTCAACATCAATTTTCTCGATAACCAATAATTATAAAAGGCTCAAATTTTTATCACATATAGTATCCATATTTATTTATAATATATTAAAATTTTAGCTGAATTGGATTAATAGTTCTTTAGAAATCGCTTGTATACGATAGACAATTTTTTTAAAAAAATTGATTATCGCATACTAGCAATATTTCAAGAACTAACTACCCAATTTAGCTGAAATTTTAATATATTATAGAGGAATATCGATATTATCTATGATATAAATTTTAGCCTTTTTGAATTAATAGTTATTGAGAAAATTGATGCCAAAGTTTGATTAAGTCTTACGAATTTTTTAGAACATAAAAAATTCGTAAGATTTAATCAAACTTTGGCATCAATTTTCTCGATAACCTATAATTAAAAAAGGCTCAAAATTTTTCTATATACAATAGCTATATTCCTTTATAATATACTAAAATTTCAGCCAAATTGGATTGTTAGTTCCTATAATATTGCTTGTATACGATAATTAATTTTTTTAAAAAAATAGACTATCGTTTACAATCGATTTCTCAAGAACTATTGATCCAATTAAGCTAAAACTTTAATATCATATAAAGGAATATAAATTATATCTATGGTAAAAATTTGAGCCCATTTTAATTATTGGTTATCGAGAAAATCGATGTTGAAATTTGATTAAAGCTTACGAATTTTTTGTTATATTGTTAGTAAATTCACTATTAAAAATGTGATATTATAGACAATTGTTATTATTCAAAAAGTTTTAAAATTTAAAATTGTGATTTTATAGAAAATTGTGCTTTTATAGAAATAAATTATTTATATTTGTTTATAAAATTTGGTGATAGTGCTTATATAGTAATTGTGACGTTATAGAAAGAAATTTAATATAAATATAATTGGGACCAAACTTTTAAGTGATTAAATAGGAAATGTGACTATGAGAAAGGTGACTATATGGGAGTGCGACTGTATATTATTATTACTTGCTTAAATTTGCCCTTTAAATAAAGTTTTTTAAGATATTTGATCTATACTGATTTTTTTTACAGAAGATATACAAAAAGTTAAAGAGTACTATAATATGTTTTAAAAAAATTTATTATATGAAACTATAAGTTGCCAATTGACAATATAGTTTTTCATAGTAAGAGTTATTTTAAAAATTTTTTTATATTGTATAACTTAGTAATCTTTAAGCCAATCAAATCGAATGTCTGCTATACTCTTAAAGGTATCTGTAATTCATTAGCTTAAATAAACAACTCATTTTCAAAGCAAGCATTTTAAATTTAAAAAAAAAATTTGTAATTATATAATATATGTTCTAAAAAATTTATTGTTTATTTTTTTTATTTTTATTATTTTTTTTAAGATGAGATTATACTTTTAGACTTTTATTAAATATAATGATTATTATTAACAATAGCATTATTGTATCGAATCTATACTATCTACTAATACTGAAGCTTAAACAATTTATCTATAATCTAAATTTACTAGAGTTCACTGTATTTCTATTTATATAGCTAACCTGGATTTATACGTTCTTTTATAACTAATAATTAGTATTTATATATCTATTACTTTACACACACTGCCTAGTATTATTCAAAGATGGCATGTTACAATGTTCAATTGTTTTTAATTTTTTTTGGACATATATTTAATTTTAATTAAAGATATATTTAATAAAAAAAATTGAAATCAATTGGACATTGTGATATGCCAATCTAGGTATTATTACTTCCAATCTGGTATATATTGTTAGATAGATGCTTTATGTTTCCAAATTGGTATATCTAAGATTCCCTACTAGTGTACTTCTCAGAAGGCTATATTTCAAGCTATGCAGTTGTCCTACCAAAATTTGCACAGGAATTACTATTGATTATTATCAGTTATTGGATAGGGGGCATCTATAAATAACATTATACAAAGAGGGGTCAGACAAAAAATAATATTTTTTCTTAAGTAGGGGAGGTCAAAAAAATATAATGCAATTTTTTTAGAAAAAATTGTCTAAAAACTGATCTAGTAGTCCAAATTTGATGATTTTGGTACTATTCGATTTATCTCAGTAAGAGGAGTGAATGGTACTAATTTCATTTTATTTGAATTACTAGATCAAAAGTTATTGGCCAAATACTATTGGTCATATCTTTTCTTATAAAATTACTATATAACCAATAGTTTTTTGTGAATATCTTTTGATCCAATAATCCAAATAATATGATTTTGGTATTATTGGATTTGTCTTACTAAGACGAATTGAATGGTACCTAAATTATTTAAATCAGATTACTGTATCACAAGATATTCAAGTTTTTATAAAATTTTATATATAAACATACTAATTTTGAAAATTTTTTTTATAGTCAAGAAGGGGGTTAAGCACTACTATATGGAGTACATAATGTTATTTATGGATGTTCCCATAGTAATCGATTTAAATCCCCTAACAAGGACTATCGATTAAAATAGTAATCAGTAATAATTGATAATAATCGATAGATATCAGATTAAAAATCACAAATAATGATTCTAATCAATACTATTATACTGTATATTTATTTTTAAACATTTTACAAGTTTTGCAAGTATTTACAAGGTTTTGCAAAATTTCGCAATTTAATATAAAATTCATATTTTTTTATTGGTTTATGTAATTTAGCGCATATCCGTTGTAACGCACCTATCTGTTAAACCAATCAGATCGTAGGATTAGATGTAATGTGAAATCGAAAAAAATAGCAATCTTTTAAAAAATCGTCTATGCCTCATAATTTTGTTTATAAAACCACTCTTCGTGCTCTAACAAAAAAAATTTCTTGCAAAATTTTACTATAAAGCCCTCTTTCTCACCTACACACTATTCTAACCTCACTCTAACCCTAACTAACAAAAAAAAGGTTTTATTTTGGTTGTTTTGATTTCACATTACACCAAATCATATGAGGTGCGCTACAGCCCGCCCACATGCACAAAAATATTAAATTCTTTTTTATTTATTATTATTATTATATATTATATTTTAAATTAAAAATATATTTTTAGGGAATATTATTATAGTAGTATTATAGTGCTATAGCATTTTAGGGCTATAGCACTATAGTGCTATCTTTTATAATAATTTAATAAATTTAATAAATTAATTTTATGCACCTGCAACTTAATTACAGGATATATAACAAGTGATCAGATCAGGTTTATATTTACTAAAAATTTTTTTTAGGCTATAGATAATCTCATTGTTAGTTTTGTCATTTTTGGTGCTAATGTTCTCGGCACTTTCATCATAACAGGAATAATCTTATTTTATCATTGGCATTGTTACTGAATAACTAGGAAAAAATCACTAGTTATACAGATAAGTAACCTTTTTTTGTTGTTTATATCAGTTTTCTTTTAGTGTTGTTACTAACTAGGTCTTTCTTCCAGCTTCGCTTTCTCTGTCGACTTCATTTTCTAGTAAACTCTTTTTCAAATCAAAGGCACCGAACAACAAAAAGACTGCCTAGTAGCAATTATTTCTGCTAATTGATTAAATAAGAAAAATATTCGGTTTGCTGAGGTTCCAATTACCAGTAAAAAGTAGGACAAGATTTATAATTTCAAGATAGTTGTTTTGTTTTGGTTTATAGCACTTTGTTAATTCTTTTTTTTTAGTATTTTTCGTAGTTCTTGCGTCGTCGTCATTTGTTAGTGTCCTCGTTGTTTTCTGTGTTGTATTTAGTTGATTGTATTTGTGTTTTAATATGTTAGTATCTTGTAATATTGAACCAAGAGAACAATCAGCTTGAAAACATGCATTTGCTTCGGGTCTATATATTTGTGAAACCAACATTCAGCTTAGTCAAGAGGCGACTAGATTGACAAAGTGGATTAGTTCTTTTGAGTGATTATTGGTTGGTATTGTTTTTCTATTTTCTACCTTATTACTAACCAAATATCTTTATAATCACGACAATTGAACGGGTCAGAAATACTGAACGAGGTAGTCTATAGCTTAATTCTACAACCACAGCAAATTGGGTCTAAACCATAAAAACAGCTATGAAGTCATGTATAAAGGCAACCAAAAACCTACTTCTACTATGCTAAATAATAGGCCAGAAAATGTAACTTTTTATTTAAGTATAGTGTTGTAGAGTAGTTTTAGAACACTTTGTATAGTATGAATGTAGTATTTTTAAAGTACTTATTTGTAAGCACGAAATTGCAACTTATTTAATAAAGCTAATTTATTCAGCTTATCTATCTATTCTAGTCTACTTAAATATCTTTTAATTTGTTATGCAGGCATATTTGCCTGTGAAAATTTTAAAATTTTAAATTTTTTAAATAAAACCTTAAATATTAATTTTAGCTATATACTTTCTAAGTAAAGAATATAAAATTAGTTCTGTTTTATCAACTTTATTATAAAAATTTTTTAAAATTATTAAAAAACTTTGGTGTAATAAAAGTTTAAAGTTTTTGTTTTGGAACTTTTACTATAGAATTTTTTTTTTAAGTTTTCTCAAATTTTATATGTTCCCATTTATAAAAAAAATTTTTACTTCTAATACAAGTCCTAATTTTTACAAGTAAATTATTTAAAGTCAAATAATAAAAGTTGTCATCCTTTATATAGTATAAACTACAAAGTTGTATAAGAAACTATATTTTTAAAACCAATATTTAAAGAATTCACCAAGATATTGTAAAATATTTTTTTGGTTAAAAAATTTCTTTAAAATTTAATATTTTCAGCTTATAAGCAACATAAACTTTTTGTCTTATAATATAAGTTTAAATAATTCAAAAATATAATCCTTGTTCTTAAATATTATAATACCAAATTTTATTTAAATATCTTAATTGATGATCCGCCAGTCAACAGATGCATGATCATAGTGTAACATGACGCAAATTACTATGTAAATCACTTATAGACGAAATGCCACGATCACCCAAGAAAAAATAATTTTTTTACTAAGTTAATGAGTTATATCAACTAATTGAAAGTTGTAGAGCTCGTCAAGACGCATCTAACGTTGGTTAGATCATCAAAATTGGCCTAGTAGATGCGGAGATATCATTGAAAAACGATTGGATGACTATGTAAAATTCTACATTTGTTTACATAAAATTTTACATAGTCGCCCAATCATTTTTGACAATATCTCTGCATCTACTGGGCCAATTTTGATGATCTCACTACCTTTAGATTCGTCATAATGAGCTCTACAACTTTCAATTAATCGGCATAATTCATTAACTTAGTAAAAAAAATACTTTTCCTTGGGTGATCGTGGCATTTCTGCTATAATAATATAGAAATGCCACGATCACCTAAGGAAAAATATTTTTTTTACTAAGTTAATGAATTATGCCGATTAATTGAAAGTTGTAGAGCTCATTATAACGAATCTAAAGATGGTAATATCATCAAAATTTGCCTAGTAGATGTTGAGTTATCATCAAAAAACGATTGGGCGACTATATAAAATTTTATGTTTGTATACATAGAATTTTACATAGTCGGCCAATCGTTTTCGACGATATCTCCGCATCTACTAGGCCGATTTTTATGATCTAACCACTGTTAGATACGTCTCGACGAGCTCTACAACTTTCAATTAGTCAATATAGCTCATTAACTTAGTAAAAAAATTATTTTTCCTTGGGTGATCGTGGCATTTCGTCTATAAGTGATTTACATAGTAATTTGCGTCATGTTACACTATGATCATGCATCTGTTGACTGGCGGATCATCAATTAAATGATTAAAAAACTAGATCAGAGGTATATTTATAGTAACTATACAGACAAATTTGCCTGCGAACCTCTACAAAGTAAGGGATACTAGTTTTATCTTTTACAACCTGCAAATACTCTCTCTCTAATTTATTTTTCTCTACTATCTTAATAAGATAGTTCTGTGATAAGTTGCCAAAAACCCTATTTTGAACCTAATTGTGCAATGATTTTCTTGATCATGTGTTATCATTCTATGTAATATATTTCTTACACTAAACTGATAGGAGTAGGCTAAAGCCAGGTACATTACAAAATTACCTGATATATAATCCGGATCAGTCCGAACAAAACAAAGCGAGATGGCAAAAACAAAAACACAAAATATATAAAAAATAGCTATCCAAACTGTCTTGTTTGACTAAGTAAAAGTGTCGGAAAGCAATTTTACTATATAAAAACTACCTCCTAATTTAACCCTAACCCACCCTTAACCCTAACCTTAACCCTAATTAAAAATTAGGAAAATCAGAAAAATCGGGTAATCTCGTGATATACCTGGCTTTAGCCATCCCCCTGATAGGGGTAGCATTTAAGTTGAGTTAGATTATAGTAAAAATAGTAAGTAGTTAAAGGTTTGATTTTGGGTTAGGGTTAGTGTATAAGTTAAATCTAGAGTAGATTTTATCCCTTCTTTGTTATGCAGCCATATTTGCCTGCGAAAATTTTAAAATTTTAAATTTTTTAAATAAAACCTTAAATATTAATTTTAGCTATATAACTGCTATATACTTTCTAAGTAAAAATTATAATATTAGTTCTGTTTTATCAACTTTATTATAAAATTTTTTTAAAATTATTAAAAAACTTTGGTGTAATAAAGGTTTAAAGTTTTTGTTTTGGAACTTTTACTATAAAATTTTTTCTTTAGGTTTTCTCAAATTTTATATGTTCCCGTCTATAAAAAAATTTTCACTTCTAATACAAGTCTTAATTTTTACAAGTAAATTATATAAAGTCAAATAATGAAAGTTGTCATCCTTTATATAAACTACAATATTGCATTAGAAAATATATTTTTAAACCAATATTTAAAGAATTCGCCAAGATATTGTAAAATATTTTTTGGTTAAAAAATTTCTTTAAAATTTAATATTTTCAGCTTATAAGCAATATAAACTTTTTGTCTTATAATATAAATTTAAATAATTCAAAAATATAATCCTTGTTATTAAATATTATAATACCAAATTTTATTTAAATATTTTAAATGATTAAAAAAATAGATCAGAGGTATATTTATAGTAATTTTACAGGCAAATTTGCCTGCAAAGTAGTACAAACTAAGGGATATTAGAGTACCATCAAATTTCTCTAAATACAATACAACAGAACTGTATATAAATTTAGTCAAACATGTATTTAAAGAGGTATTGCATTTAGGGAGTAAAAATTTATAGATATAATATTAGTTGAGCTCAAGAGAAGACTGCTTTTAGAGAGTTTTTCATAGAACGTGCACTTAGAATTAGCATAAGAAAATGCTACAGACACAGCATACACATGACTTATAGATACAGCAATAGCCTGAGTTTAGAGTGTTTAGAATTATGGATAAATCATGTGATTTCATTAAGGTCAATTATGCGATGGATATGAATTATGCATTTTCTTAATTAGATTTTGTCAATATGCCAACTTTTTGGAATATTTCGAACTTTTTTGGAAAGTTTTTAGAATTCACACTTCATCAAAACAAATTCTTCCGCCAATCAAATCTCACTCATGTACTTTACTATTTTTTCTTAATTTGAAGTAGTGTTCTGACCCGGGTAAGTATCACCCGGGTTACCCGCGGGTGGGCGGGTGACCCGGGTTGAGTTATGGCCCACCCGGATGGTCAACCCGCGGGTCAGTGACCCGTATGGGTTTACAGCGAACTTCGATACGAAGTTGATCTGTAATAAATAGATAATATTTGATCTTTTTAAGATCTTTTACATATTTTTTTTTTCTTTTTCTTTTATTTAAATTTTTTTATTTTTTTTTTATTTTATTAAATTTTTTTATTTTATTTATTCAAATTTTTTTTATAACGTTACATTTTTTTTTTACATTTTTTTAAGATCTTTTTGATCTTTTATTTAAATTTTTAAATCTATACTAAGATTAGTATTAGTTTTTATGTTTTTCTTTTTTATTTTTTGTTTTTTTTTTTACTAACTATTTCTTTCTTCTATAGGTTTTGTATACTGCCGGCAAGAGTAAAATGGCATAATATTCAGAGATCTCGACCTGGAAGTGTTAGAACTGACTAAGATAAGTATTAGTTCTTTTTTTTTTTTGCCTTTCTTCTTTTTTATTTTTCGTTTTTTTTTGCTAAATACTCCTTTCTTCTATAGGTTATGTGTACTACTAGGAAGGGTGGAATGGCGTGAAGATTTAGAGATCTCGACTCAGAGATCTCAACCCGGAAGTGCTAAAACTAATTTTTGTATTTCTTTTTATTTTTCGTTCTTTTTTGCTAATTACTTCTTTCTCTTATGGACTTTGTGTACTGCCGGCAAGAGGAAATGGCATAAAGATTCAGAGATCTCGACCCAGAAAGGGTGAAACGGCATAAAGCTTCAGAGATCTCGACACGAAAGTGCTAGAACTGGCACTAAGATAAGTGCTTATTCTTTTTTCGTGCTTTCTTTGTTATTTTACTAATTACTTTTTTTCTAGTTTTTGTAAGGTTAAATAGAAGAGATTCGGGAACTGGTTAGTCACATTATAGTTGTTGACGGGTTTGTTATGAAGAGCAAAGAGTATTACATTAGTACCAAGAATGGAGCGATTAGTAGTTGATAGTTAGATTAGAGCGAATGTATAAAAATTAAATAAATTTAAATAAAAATATAAACTTAGTTTCGGAATTTTGGTATAGTTTCGGAATTTCGGCATAATTTTTCAAAATAGTTTCGGGCAGCATCATTACCCGCGGGTGACCCGTAGCAGAATTTTTTTTATTACCCAGTGTTCACCCGCGGGTGACCCGTAGCAGAATTTTTTCTATTACCTAGTGCTCACCCGGGTATGATTTTGACCCGGGTTGAACGGGTCACCCGTAGACCCGGGTGACCCGTCGATCACCCGGGTGACCCGCGGGTCAACCCGCCGGGTGACCCGGGTCATGTTTTTTTAAACGGGTCCAATCACTAATTTGAAGCATATATGATGCGAAAAAGTGGCCAATTATGTGCATAATATCGTATCGCGTAATCCTGGACACCCTATCCGAGTTAAAGTTAGGTTAGCATAGTGTTAGCATGTATTTTAATGCTAGTAATTGTGTTTATAAGTCATGTGTTGCTTTATCCGTAGCAATTAAGCATTTTACTTATTTGCATAAGTAACACAAAATCTGATTTTGTAAATAAACTAAGTGCGTGAAATAAGTAAATTTAGGGTTAGGCCTTAGCATTAGGTTAAAATGATGTTTATTATATGTAAAATTTCATTCCCGTCATTTATAGTTAGTGCACTAAGGTCGAGTTACTATAAATAAATAAAGTAAAAAATATACTGTAATAAGTAAAACTATAGCACTATAGTGCTATAGCACTATAATGCTATAGCACTATAATAAATCCCATATTTTTAATCAATATTATATACTTTATTATATATTATTATATATTCTTGACAAAAAAATAAAAAAATGACAAAAAAATAAAACCAAAAAAAACTAAATCTAAAAAAAAAATAAAAATGAAACTAAAGAAAAAATAGTAATATTTTAAACTATTTTGTACTTTATCGCATAATACTAGCTTTATATACTTATTTTTCTTATCTTGTAGTTAGTTATTATTTCTCTTTTTTGTTTTAACTATCATATTCGCTCATATTTGCTACTTCTTAAAATAGTAGAGAAGTAAAAAAGCTATTTTTCAGAAGTATGTTTTTACAAATTGTTAGAAAATCTAGTATGTTTTTGCAAAATGACAGAGAAGTTAGAGTTGGTGCTTTTGTAAAGTGTCAGAAAAGTCAAATTGGTTTCTTGCAAAGTTTTGAAGAAAGTTAAAAATAAATAAAATAAAATAAAATTAAAAAAATAAGTAAAAAAAAAAACAACTGAAAAACAAAATATATATGCAAATTTAATAAAAAAAATAAATAAAGCCCTAAATCTTTATTTCTCTAAAGTAAAAGTTTGTGTTTTTGCAAATTTAAAAAAAAATTGCTAAAACCAAGTTGTGTTTTTGTAAAGTGCTAGGTTAACTTGCAAAAACTTGCGAAACTTGTAATTATTTGTGAAAACTTGTGTTTAACTAAATTATTTCTTTAAAAAAGTGTATTTTTGCAAAGTGTAAATTAATAAAAAAAATTTAAAAAAAAAAACAAAAAACAAAAACAAAAAGTATAAACAAAAAAATAAATAAGCAAAAGCTTGTGAAAACTTGTGAAAACTTGCATCTAACTAAATTATTTTTCTAAAAAAGCATTTTTGAAGATTTAGAAGAGTTCTTGCAAAGTGTTAGAAGTTTGAGTTGACTTGTAAAGTCAAATTGGTATATTTGCAAAGTGCTGAAAAGTTGGTTTTTTTGCAAAAGGCTGGTGTTCTTGTAAAGTACCAAATAAAATAAAAAAAATTAATAAATAAAAAAAATTGAAAAACAAAACAAAAAAAAAACAAAAAAATAATGAAAACAAAAAAAAACAATATAAAACTGAATAAAAGATTTAATTTATAAACAAAAAAATCTAATTTGATCTTGTAATTCAAAATTTTAGTTTAATTTTGATATATCATACAAAATTTCAAAATATTTCAAAAATATAGTCCAATATATGCTTGGTATGACCCAGATTACAGATCTACTGATCTAGCTTAGTTTTCCAGTTCTAAAATATTTTGAAATATTTCGAACCTACTAAGTTACAATTAGTTACTTATATAATTGTTATTTATCAATTCAAATAAATATAATAACAATTAATTAGCAGATGTATAACGATTTATATTTTAATTACGATATTTATCAAGTATAGAAATATATTGATTTATAACAAGTTAATCAATATATAACATTAATTTTAATCAATATAAAATGATTATGCGTTATATATTAATATATAGCTACTTAAAATATTTCATGATGTATATAATACTACAACTAGCCAGTTTCCTGTAACTTTGAAAGGATTAAATATTTTGAATTCAGCATATGTAAACAACTGTACTTCCCTCTATAGTAGTTAGGTATTCAAATATGTTTTACAAATGCTTCAAATACTAAATATAGTTAGATAGTATCATAAGAACAAGAAATCCTATTACTATTGCATAGTATATAAAACCTGATCCCAAAATTATATGAATCTTATACATATTTTATATATAAGTTATATGAACAATTTTAAAAATTTGTATATAGTCACCTCTCTCTAATCTGAACCTTTCTAAACCAAATACTATTAAAATTTTTCCAAACCAAACAAAATCTTCTAAAACATTTGTAAATTTATTATAAAGGTTGGATAAGCCATATATAACTTTTTAAAAACTGAACTTTTTTAAATTTTTATATAGTAAAAAAAAGCAGTCCCGGTAGTTCAGATTAGAGAGAGTTGACTGTACTAGGACCCCGAATAATCTATGTGAGGTCATATTTGAAAAATAGCTAATGAAGACCTGTTTTTTTTTAAAAAAGGTTATATTTAAAAAATAGGTATTAGAGAAAAAGGTTATATTTGAAAACCACTAAATAGCAAAATAGGTATATTTAAAGAATGCTAATAAATGTTATATTTGAAATATGCTAATAAAAATCAGAAAAATGCAAAAATTAAATAAAAATTAACCAAAACAGGGGGGGTTTTTAGAGAATAGTTTGTTTGTTTGTTTTTTTTTAAGTTTTTCACACAACTTGTGGTATATATATTTATGATTCTTGGTAGCTTGTGGATTAAACGGACTTAAGAGATTTTAAACTTTGTTTTTCTTTTGTTTTTTTTTGTTTTTTTAGGAAACATTCTGTTTTTTTTTTTTAGAGAACGTTCTGTTTTTTTTT
>QKWP01001136.1:17757-27841 GCA_003550325.1 Gigaspora rosea | reverse complement strand
CTTTTTTAGGAAGCTCGCGTAACTTATCCTGCTACGAAAAATGTGTAAGCTTTCTAAGCAAACTTGAAGTACTTGCACTGTACTATAACATATTTTTTTAATCCACGTTAATCCACTATCGTTGTGTTGCTATTTACTTAGTAAAGTTATACTTAAAAGGTATATTGTTACGGGTATAAAACTACTAAAACTAACTGAATTCCTGCTTGTTGAAGAAAAAAAACGAAAGCGAAACTAAAAGTTATGATTCAGTAAAGGTATTATGTTGAGTATACAAGTTTATTTAATCATTATTATATACTTTGCATAGAAATCTTTTAATTAATTATAAATAGTAGATTCTAACTATATGATTTTTTTTTTTATATCATTCAAGATCTATTGAAAATCAATATACGAATATACTTACGTGCTAATGTTACAAGTAGTTTTCTAGTAGAATAATAATTGTATTATAGAGCACATAAGCTATATGGGTTTTGGGTTAGATATAAGCTAATTCTATCAAGGATTATTTTATTATACGTAGTATATAGTATTGTAAGAATTAAGTTATTGGCTAATGTGTAAATGAATTAATAAAGAAAACACGGTTTTTTTTATCATAACAACACTCAGTGCATCTTTTTTTTGCATTTAATATTTAATATTAATTTGATTTTTTTGATTTTTTTTATCGTTATGATTTTTTCTTATTTTAAGATTAACGATCTTGATTGGTCAGGAGATTTTCGTAAGTGATCTGCAGTTCGTGTAACAATGAACGGTCACCCCTGCTATAGGACGTGATATTTGGGGACCCCCACCCCTCTAAAAAATTACGCACTCCCCTAAGTTAGTGCTTTTTTTACTCTAGTTATTTGTGTATCCATTGGTATATCCCATACTGTGAAGAGATATGCTTGCTGATCTTGTTTCTTCTTAATAAAATATTTATTTGAGTTACTTGGGGCCCAAGTTGAACAGTAGATGTTTTCCTGTGCTTTGTTCTTTTTCTTTCCCTCCGGGATAGAATCTTTGTCCTCTTTAATTTCCGTTGTTATTTCTTGCACCTTTTTTTTGTTCGATTTGGAGTTATCTGACTCTTTTGAACGTATTTCTTCTTCTTACTTGTTGAAATTTCCATTTTTGTATGTCCATATATTCAATGGATTCTGTTGGCATTTTGTTTTTAGTTATCACTAACAACTCAAGATATGGATTTTTGACTTTTAGTTCCTCGGCATACTGAATTTCCTCTAAGCCGTAGTCATTCATTGTCTATTAGAGTTTTTTTAATCTGAATGGGTTTTTTTATATCGTGTTCCACAGAGACTTAAGTTTTTTCCCGCTTGATTCTATCTCGTTCTTGAACTTTATAAAATCCAACTCTTGCTGTGTTAAAGGTTTTTTAATTGATTGCTTGTAGCTAATATTGCTATATACTTCGATTGCTCTTTTAATTATAGTAACTAGCCTTAGGTTATGCAGCCCTAACCAAAAGACGATGCACCTGTCCTTCTTTAGGACACTCCCTTTTTGTTTAATCAAATCCTATTTGATATCTTGAAATTTTTTAGTAAAAATAGCTTTATTTTTTTGTAGATGTTCCATGTTAGTCTAATCTTTTCTGTGTTAGCTTTGTTTACTATTTGATTAATCAAATGATTTTGTTTTTGTTTCTTATCACGTACTTATGACGTGTTTGTTTACTTTTACGTTTGTTTACTTGTTTGTTTTGTTTTGTTGTGATTACATAATTTTCGATTGATCGACAATTCAGGGTCTAACAGAATTTCCCAACTGTGGCTATTATCAAAAGAGTTTTGGTGTGAGCGTTTTTATGTGGTGTTTTATTATATCTTTGTGCAGTCGATTAACTTCTGTCGTCTGTGTGATTGCTGATTGTGTATTCCAAATGTTTAGTTTCTATTAGCCTGTTGTAAGTTTGCTGTCTAGGTTCTTGCTAGTTTTCTGCAGAAATTTTCACTATACGGCTTTCTTGTGACCATTTTTAAATTTTATTTAGGGCTTCAGTTTTTCTAAAGGATTCTTCTACCTTCTTCTATTTAGTTAATACTTATAGTTTTATTTAATTCTTTTACATATGTTTGGCTGTTTTTCCACTATGTCGTTAGTAATTGTTGTTTTTTTGTTTAGCTCCTGATTGGACCAGGTAATCAGCAGAAAGAGTTGATTGTTTACGTATATGTAGTAATATTTGCTACTTGTGGTAATAAAAATTATATATAATAATAATTATTACATGTAATTATATTTACTACATGTAGTAAATATTACAATTACTACTTTTTGTAGTAAATAAATTATTACATTACTACATTCACAATTTGAATTACGGCGCTAATCACTAATATTATTGATATTAATTCTTTATGTTTTGTATTAAAATATAAACATCTTGATTAATATTATAGTTAGGGATGTTAAAATGCTTATATGGAACCTGTTCAAGCAGGTTTGAAGCACAAACTTTTACAGTTTGCTTATAAATTTTTAAGCACTGCTTATAAGCAAATATGCTTTTAGCTTTAAACCTGCTTCAAGCAAATATCTAAGCAAACATGCTTAAACAAATATATTTTAAACTAGAAGTGTTAAAATGCTTATATAAAACCTGCTTGAGCAGATTTAAAGCATAAACTTTTATAATTTGCTTGTTAATTTTTTTAATATTCTGAATATCAAAATTCTAATTGTACTAAATTCTAATATAATAAATCTTAAAAGAACAAACCTGAAAAAAAAATTCATAATTATAAATTTTTGGTGTTAATTTATCTTTTGAGATTTAGTATATTGGAATTTAGTACAACTGGAATTTTGATATTTGGGATATTGATACAAATCATTCAAGACAAATATGCTTTTAAATACTATCTTTAAACATGCTTAAAACAAATATGTTTTTAACTATTATTTTTAAATTTGTTTTAAATATACCTCTAAAAATTATAAACTAATAGATATACTATACAACTATTAAATAACTATCCCATATATTGTTTTGTTCGAACACATATATCATTATTCTTTGATCTTACAAATCGAATCTCTTATTTAGTATAGTATGAATTATTAAGCATACTTGTAGAAACATGCTTATATATAAGGCCACGCAAATTAAATTAGTTGGTTCTCATAACATGGGACAAGCAAATAGGACCCGGCCGGCCGGCAAAAAATGTTATATTTAAAAATTTTTTTAATATAAAAATTTTTATAAATTTTTTTTTCAAAAAAATTTTATTATAACAAAAATTTTTAACTTATCAAAAAAAGTGACCCGGCCGGGTTATGAGAACCAATTCTATTAGTTTGCGTGGCCTAAACTGGTTTAGTCAAGCATAAACTCAAACTGCTTGAGCAATTTATGAACTAAGCATGCTTGTATAAGCATGCTTATATAAATTTGCTTATATGAGCATGCTTATATATAAACTAGTTTATAAAAACCAGTTTAGCTTTTCGGCACATAAACCAAACTGCTTGAGCAATTTAACATCCCTAATCGTAGTACATGAAATTATTATAATCTAAATTATCGGGTATCAATAAAAAGTGTGGTTGTATAATACTAACTATTTCTGTATTGTTGACTTCGGCTAATCGATTATCCGGGTCATCCGATTATAACCGAATGATCTGTATTGACTCAAACCGGTTTGGAACCCTAGTCGAGGTATCTTCCTCAAAAGTTAAAAAATTTGGTGCAGCTTCTATATTGCTGTATTGATAGGCGTTTTGACAATCGCTTGACTAAATTCAATATATTTTTTTTTATTTGAATTCTATGAAGCCATAGAATTCAAATAATCAAGATCAAAGTTTATATACGTTTATATACATGTGATTTACTTGAGAAAATTTTGATCATAACCAAATTTAGGTTTGTTCACTATGCTTTACTCTAAATCATCACATGTCAATGCGTCGAGTAATAAAATCCATAAAAAATTTCATGTGGAAACGAAATATCGACGATGGCACCGCAGAATAACAATTATACTTCCAACCTAGAAGATCCTACTGATTATAATGTTCCAAGTTCTGATCAGAACACTGAACAGCCGGTGAATAATCGTTCTTCGTCGTCATCGCTATTTTCTGGCATCAAGTCGGTAGCCTTTGATGTGTCTTCTTACTGGGCAAAGGTACATATAACAAACTTTATGCTCGCACGTATTATACAAAATGCTTTAACTTCAAATTAATTTATTAATTTTCAATTTAGAAATTTTACGATGCTGTTTTGTTACCTCGAGACCCACGAGCCTATTACAAACACTTACTAGACGTTGCAAGCAACTATGAACAATGGTCTGAGGCAGCAAAAATTTTGGATCAGCTCGAAGGTATAATTACCAAAGCGTAAATGTCAAATTGCAGACTTCCGTTTGGAATTATCTTATTTATCGATTTTGATTGCTACGTAAACCTTTTCAAGGGAAAGATCAATGGAAAAACGATGCAAAATCACCTGATTATGATTATGATCTATTACAACAGCGTCTCCAACAATTAAAAAAAGCGCGTAAATCTGGCGGTTTATCACATATGACATTTTTATTAAAAACTTCATTGGCAAGAAATTTAGCTGATATGGGTCAGCCAAAGGTAAGTTAATAGTTTCTGAAAAATTTTTTTTATTTGAATAATTTGCCGAGCAGCGCATTTACAAACCTTTATATAGTTATACGCATATACACATATTGGCACGAAAAAATTAATAGAAAATTATATCGCTGAAGTAGTAAAACAAATGAATATCATATGTGATACGGAATCTGATGATATATCAACCAAAGACAAACTTGAATTTTTTATTAACACGAGGCAATCTTTTGGAAGGACTGCCCTTTTATTGAGTGGGGGAGCTACATTTGGTAAGTAAAAATTGCAACCCATAAACATAAATTTGGTTTATAATACGTAATTGCTGTGAAATAGGGCTTGCGCATATTGGAGTGATCAAGTGTCTATATGAATGTAAGCTCTTACCTCGCATCATTTCTGGCGCATCAAGTGGATCGATTTTTGCTGCTATTTTATGCACAAAGACGGACGATGAAATTCCTGAAACTCTAAGGAAGCTTAGTTCTACTGGATTTCATTTGGTATGACTTCTATTGTTCTATCTGAAAATAATCGATTTACAATTAAAGTTTACAACATAGGAAGTATTTGAGAGATCGTCAACACCAGAAACATGGTTAATAAGAATAAATAGGTTTCTCAAACAAGGTAACCAAAAGCTACTAGAACAATATCAATATTATCAGGTTCATGCGCTTAATATATTCATATTCGTGCAGGCGTGCTCTTCGATGCTGATATTTTAACAGAATGCATGCGCCACAATATTCCAGATATGACTTTTCAGGTTTGTTTTCTATTTATTTATTTTATCTTTATAAAAACAACGTTGATGGTCGTTGTATACAATACTTTAATTGAACAAAATTTAAAAATTTACCATAGGAAGCGTATAACAGAACTCGAAGAATATTGAATATTACTGTAAGCACTTCCACGGTATATGAAATGCCACGTCTTCTTAACTATCTGACGGCTCCTGATGTGGTAAGCATAAAAGAGATATTCCTAATCGTAATGTACACCAGACATTTACATACTCTTACACTATACATACATTCATTACATTCGTAATGAAAAGTTGATTTGGTCTGCAGTGTAAGTACCTTTTATGTAAAGACTAAATGGCGAACTCATTAATTATATTATCGGAAGTCTTTCACTGATTATTATTATTTGCAGCGCAGCATCTTGCTCTGTCCCTTTCATATACAATTCTGTTCAATTAATGGCAAAGGATAAAACGGGAAAGGTAGTCCCATGGAACCCTTCAGGTGACTATCAGCGTCTTTTTCATGGTCCTGAAATTTTATATAGTGCTAATAAATTTTTGACACGCGTGTTAAGGTCATCGATGGATTGATGGATCGGTTGAGAAGTGCGTGAATACATTATGTTCTTATCTTTATTTTTTATTTTATTTTATTTTATTTTATTTTTTTATCGCTAACGTGTAACATTCTAATTGATATTTTTATTAATTGAATAGTGACTTGCCAATGAATAGGCTTTCTGAACTGTTTAACGTAAATCATTTTATTGTGTGTCAAGGTATTTATCAGTAGTTTCATGATATAAGCACTCTACCTTTTCCGGTTCTAAATTACTCTTGCTTGTAAGTGAATCCCCATGTGGTACCATTTTTACAGAAGAATCTGATTCCTTCGACAGTTAGCCGGTTGGTTGGGTGGTTTTTATTTTTTGCGATTTCTGAGTTAGAGCACAGATTAACTCAGGTGAGATACTTGATTAGTGTTTCTTGTTGTATATCAATAGTTGAGCTATCGTTAAACTAAAACATCAACACAATTAAGCTGAGTGAATTTGGTGTTATGCCGAGCTTATTGTATCGAACAAAAGCTATCATGTCGCAGCGATATTATGGTGATATCACGATTGTCCCAAACATTTCATATACTGATTTTTTTAGAATCCTATCTAATCCCACTCCTGAGGTGGTTCAAAAAGCTACTTTAAGGGGTGAAAGGGCCACATGGCCTAGTATCCTTCCATATCAATATAATTAATTGTCGGGAAATGGTTGAAGCTGGGAATTAGGGACTTCGATTTAAAAATATAAACCCTGCCAAAATCCACTTATACTCTTTTATGATCAAAACTACCCTAAACCCTACACTCCAAAAATTTTGAAAATTACATATTGATTAAAGTTTCCAGCTTCAACAGCGACATTAATTGTCTAAAAATCATTCTCATACATATTAAAATGTTTCATTTTGCTGTTTATTCTTGACTTTTCAAAGAAATTTCTATCATTAGGAATCACTGTCAAATTGAATTAACGCTGGATGAAATCGTTTATAGACTTCGTCGTCGTCAACTTGGTGATTCATTTCCAACAAGGAACTCTGAAGAACTTTACGGATTAGATTTAGAAACACAGAGAACAGAATCTATGGAGAGTCATTCGCAACAGTTGGATAATCACGGAAAACAACGTCACAAGGTACAACCGCTTTCGACCACAAATTCAACCAAGAATGAGCTGCAAAGTTCTGTTACTACTCCTGTATTATCTACCCACCATATTGAGTAAAATGAATTTATCTATAATGATTTATTTTTCACAATGCTAATTATTTATGATTTGGCGAGTATTATTAATTATTGTTTCAAAGTTACTTTTAAATATATATATTATATAAATTTCATTAATGGAATATTATGATTCTATGAATTTGTCTTTCACATTTTATTTAATCAGAATTGAAATTTATCATTTATCTAAAATATGTTCAAAAGATTTACAGGCTAAATAAGAACATCAATCCATTTTGACGTAACTTTTATGTGCTTTTAAATCTCAAATGAGTTTCGTAAAAATGGATAATCTAAATAGAATTTGTTAGAAATATTGGTAAAATCAAATAAAATTTTCATAAAACATACTTTTTGCGGACATTTCAAGTTCGCTTCCGCCGCAGGATGTACCGTTCTGTGACCATTTTTCCTAAGTAGTGAAAAAGATTTTCAAGTTACCTACGTGACAGGTATAAACATATAAACCATACCCAGTACACCAGTACCAGTTGAGGTATATCAATAGTCCGCCATTGTCTTTTATACTTCGCTCAACCGTTTCGACTTCCTCCACTTCATCTTCCCAATTAGTTAATGATGGTGGAGGGTACTCCTCATCGATTGAATAATCGCTATCGTGAGAATCTTGTTCCATGTATTTGAGTTTTCGTGCAGTCTTCTGTTGGGATGCATTTGTAGTTTTTTTCGTTGAATTGGTAAGTTGTTTTTCAAGCTTTGACAAACCTTTTTTGTTGGTGGATTTTTTATTATTCTTTCGCCTCTCCCAATACTCCTCAATTAGATCTTTTGCATATCTGTCCGTTTATTAATTAGATGCATGTATCCTCCCTTAATTTTAAGAGTTTTCGAAAGCAAAAGCCAACTTATACAAATTGTACATACATATTTTCTTCATCTTCCCAAGTATTATCTTCACTATCGTATCCGGCCCATTTTAAAAGGAACTGCGTAATATTCTGACAAAGAGTATTTCGAAACGCGTTCAATGTTAGATAGTTTAACTGCGCAAACTGAACTTTAGTTTATAAAGTACTTAAATAAACTTACACCGTTCTCTCTGTGATCCAGCACTTTCTCAACGACATACTCTTCCTCTTTTCCTTCTGCAGTGTCTGCTTCACTTTCGTCGTACATCGATTGAGTATCACCACTGCGGTTATATTCGGAGATCATTTTTGAGCCAACTTTTTACGTGAATAAGTATGGGCAATTGTTGTTAGTTCATGTCTACTGAGTGTCCGAAAATTGAAAGCCAAACAGACAGACCAAAATTTTTGAGATTGCAAGATTGTAAATTTTAACGCGCGTTGTTATGTGTAAACTGATGGAAGCAAAAATAAAAATTGCATTATATAATCGTGATATACACCCCATTTTTTTGTACCATGGTTGATTGTAAATATATATACATACGCAATATTAAAATGGAATAATACGGTTTACAAATGTACTATAGATGTTGAACACTATCTTTAAAATTAATAACGCTAGTGTTTTATAGTAATTAACTTATTTTTTCTCTATTTTAGTCTATAATTCTAAATTCTAAATTTTTTAGCAGTAAAATTACTGTACTGTAATTATATATTACTATATATCAGGGACCCGGAAAATTTTGGAAATAAATTTTTCCAAATTTTCCAAATTTTTGGCCTAAATCTTGATATTTTTAAATTTTTGTATTTTAGCCAAATTTTTCCAAATTTTTTGGCGATTTTTAGAAAGCATGTGATCTTTGGCCAATAAGCATATGATCTATGTAGAGTTTGGAACCGGTTTTATTTTCATATGTCAAAACTGATTAAAACCGGTTTTAACATATGAAAAATAAAGCCGGTTCTAAACTCTAAATTTGCATATAAATATCAAATTTCTTCTTTAAACGCAATAGAGAGTTTCTACCACTACAAGGTCTTTCGACCAAAAGTTGTAAAGTTGGTAGTTGTGTGTTGGTGTTTTTTTTTGAACACACACAAATAAAAAAAAAAGATGCCCCCATAAATGAATCACTGCATATACTCGTGCGCAAGCACTTTTTCTCAGATTCCGGAAAACTTATATGTCGGTTTTGTAACCATAGCGTTAACTATGATAATAAATCCTATCTTACTACACACATTAATAGTAAAACCCACCAAAAAAAAACGCGAAACATCACAAAAATGTTAAATATTCTATATTTCAATCAACATAATAACATTTACAATTTTTTTTAATCAAATAATTCCAAATATTCAAATTTTTTATCCAAATTTTATCCAAATATTTACCGTTATCCAAATAAATTTTTGCGATTTGATATCCAAATTTTTCCGGGTCCCTGCTATATATATAATAAGTTACTGTATTTATAAAAAGAGAATAGAAATTTGTCGCACCTGCGACATGTCGCACCTGCGACATGTCGCACCCCTGATTCCGACCAATCGCACGATTTTGTAGACAAAAAATTTTAAGTTTTAAAAATTAAAAATTTTACTAGTAAAATGTAAAAATAAATAAGCGATATCAAAGCATATAATGTAAAATTTTATTCTGAACAACTTTTTCTAAGTTATAAAGATAGATTATCTTAGTAAAAAAATAACGTTTTATAAAAAAAATCAAAAATTTTGATCGTTAGCACATATAAAACTTTTTTAAAGTTAAAACGGTAGATTATTTTAGTAAAAAAAAAAGTTTTTTATGTGCTAACTTTGGAAATTTTTGATTTTTCTTATAAACCATTTTTTTTACTAAGACAACCTATCTTTATGACTTAGAAAAAGTTGTTCAGAATAAAATTTTACGTTATATGACATGCATCAGGAAATTTTATATATAGATATTAATCGATATATAACAGTTAATCGGTTTATATCGATTAAAAAATAACGATATCTGTCGATTAACTGGCTAAAAATCGATATATATCTAAATCGATATA
>QKWP01001136.1:0-10420 GCA_003550325.1 Gigaspora rosea | reverse complement strand
TACAGTGCGGGACAACAAAAGATATCTACTTTTTATTTTATTAATAAAAAGGCGCCAAATTTGATCAGGACATTATAAAACATCAAGTATTTTACTAAGATGCGCCAAATTTAGGATAATGTAATACAAAAATAATCAATTTTTATTGGCTTATGTATGTAGATCAGCACCAAATTTTTATTTTATATGTAAAATAACAAAGTTTAAACAGTTATAACACTGTTAAAAATAAAAATAAAAAAAAATCCTCTTTCAGAAATGTAGTTTGGGTTACAAACTATCAATTTGAAAGAGGGATTTTTAATTTAATAATTTTTTGTCAAGTTATACTATTTTTAAAACAACCAATAAAATCGGATATCTTAAGCTGTCCCGCACTGTATAACATCAGCAGGTATGATTTGGTGATCGTAAGTTGTTGTTAAAATCTCTATGACATGTAGAAGTTCTTCAATATCGGGTGTTACATCCTTAATAGTTGGGTTATCTTTAATATGACGATGACAATTATCACATTTGGCACATTCACTAGGTTCTTCGTCTTCACTCCAAGCAAGATGTTTTATAAGCATATTCATTCGACACTCATATTTTGTAGCACAAAAAAAGAGCATCTCAAATATATCCTTTTTTTTTTGAAAAATATACTTGATCAGCTGTTTCAGATTGTGTAAGATCTTTTGGCATGCTAGAAAATAGTTCGAATTACTTTAGTTAATTACTAGTAATGTTGATTATATTTACAGTACTAAAAGCTTACCTTTTACAATTTTCTGTAATTATTCCATAATTTGTTTTTATATCTCGATTAGTATAAAATATCACATCGCATGCATCTTGGTGGTTACGGCCTGCTCGTCCAGATTGTTGAATTAGATCAGCTAAAACAAAAGATTAGTTTATGCTTTAGTTATTTGTTTTATAAATTTAAATGAAATTTACTAAGACTCATCGAAAACGTATAATGCAATATCAATCTAATTTCCATGTCATTTACACCTAATCGAAGGCTAAAGTTGCGATTATTACTTTGGTTTCACCATGTTTCCATTTTTTAATTGTTATATCCTTTTCTGATTCATCCATTTTTCCATAAAAGATACTAAAAACTATCTGAGGAAGCCTTTTTTTCATCTGTTCCGATATTTCATAACAAAGTTTTATACTTGCGCAATATATGATTATTTTACCCTTAGTTACTTCACCAATTAGATTTGTCATATCATCAAAAACAGTACCATTCATGTCATGTCTTTGTCGAACCTCATATTGAATTTCTTTTCTTTCTTGATTATTACTTCTGATAATAGCTAAATTTGTGTCTAATAGGTTTATACTTTTTTTAATTGCTTGCATATCATCATATGAGCATGTGGTGGTTAGTATTAGTATAGGTGCAAGAGGGTATTGTTCTTTTAGAACACTTAATTTGCTCCACAAATCTCTTTTTGTTTGGCCCTTATTAGTTATATTTTTGAAACTACTAATTATTTATAATTAAGAATTTACCTGAAATGCGCAAAATCAAGCACATAGTGAACCTCATCTATAACGAATTGTAGTTTTCTAGCATTATATAGCCATCTAAATAACCCTGTAATCGGCTTATTAAGAATTAACTTTTCTGGAGTAATAAATAAAACTCGAGTCCAGCCAAGTGCTATTTCATGAAAAATTTTTTCTTCACGAACTACTGTTTTATTCGATGATGTCCAAAGTCTAGCACAAGGAATTCTATAATTAACTAATTCCATCTTGCAGTTATAAGGTATTGCAAAATATTTAAACTTTTAAATTTTCGATACTTCTATTATCGAATCAAGTTAATACTTACCATCTGATCTTTGATCAATGCTATTAATGAGCTAATTACTACCATTAGACCATCGAATATAATAGCAGCTGCGGTATAACAAAAGGTTTTTCCACCCTCTGTTTTCATCACTAAAAATGTATCCTTATTATATTCACAATAATTTATAATCGTTTGTTCTTAGTTTTCTCGCAGATTTTTGAAATTAAATATTTTTGTAGCAATAAGTGATAAGATACCACTTATTGACATTTGCGAGCATTCTAAATTAGGCTTTTTTTCGAATTCGTCAAGAATTCGATCTGACCAACCAAGAGTTATATAGGCCCAGCACAATTTACAGAATCCAGATGACGTAGATTTTTTAAATACATAGCACTCTTTACATCTAATATGGCTTTCAAAGTCATGAATTAGAGGTCCAAATGATGGATAAAAGGTGTGATTTCGTAGCCGCTCTTTAGCATGATACTTGTATGGAACCAGCTCCTTACAAATCGATTTTATATTAAAATGAGTAAGTTTTAAAAATTATATTGCTTTATTTTACCTGGTCAAAATTAAATCCATTTAACTCCTTTTTATCATTTGAATATTTTTCAGATCGTGCTGTATTCCGATTTATAATCGCTGTCTTATTCTGTGACCTTTGATTTTTTCTTTCATTACTGATTTTATTAATAATATATAGATCTTCCCTGCTAAATTCAACGGATGTATAGTTTTCGCAGAGACTTTGCAAAACTGTCAAATAACCCTCATTATAATGAAGAACAGCTAACGCGTGCTGGGTTTATAAGAACTCCAATAATCTATTTTCTTGTCAAGGTAAACAAGTTTGACTCTATTAAAAGCCTCGTTTGTCGAAGTTCTAATATCTGTTATTAATCCTTGTCCTCTGGGCAAATGAAAAATAGATTTTAACATAGCACAAAAACTTTCAATATCAGCATTCGACATTCTTTGAAGTGTAGGTGATGACAAAGTGATCTCAGGATTATCACGAATCTAGCATACTTCAGGCCAACAATTTGCATGATTACCACATAAGTGATTTATAAGTCCTTCAATTTGCATCTCTTGCAATTCTTTTTCAGACGGACTTATTAATTCTGAATCTTTTTTTCGTAAGCTAGTCGCGAAAATACAACTAGTAAAATGTTTCATAATATGTTGCTCGTACGAGTGCCAACGATAATTTATTTTGGATGCTAATTAGAAGTTAGTATGATATATTTAAACTTATATAATTAAAATTACCGGTATGTATATTAAAAAAACATAATATACTCAATGCTTTTCTAATATTCTTTGTAATGTGTTTTAAGTCTGCAAAAATTTGATTGACTAATGGAACATCCGCGAGAGTTTTGTTTGTATCAAGGTTACCGTCAACGCATATATTAATTAAAAAATCTTGTTTTTCTAATATAGGAGTTATTTCGCTAACTAATTCATTAAGGATCGCATGCTTCATGTGCTGCGAACTTTGATCATGATTTCCTTGAAAAATAATATAATCTTCTCCCGTTGTTTTATTTTTATACAGCCGAGATTTTTGTATGGTTTGGAAGGCGATAATTGGTTTATAATAGTCTTTTTTTTTTTATTAAAATTAAAAATTTTTTATAAATACTAATTTGCATATATTTATATTTTTTAGATATTCGATATTAAAAAAATTTTTTTTTTCTTTAGCAAAATATTTTTTAAATTTTATATTTCCGAATAGAATTAATACTTTTTATTAATAATTATTTATCGGTTTGATAGCATATTCTTATTAGTCTTACCTTCAAATTCCAAATGGCATATAAATTCACCGCTTGCCTGTTTGGCATTTCTTCCATGCAACCACGATACATCAAAACTTATTGGAAGAATTTTTTTATACTCACATAACTCCAATTTAGTTGGATTAACTTGCTCGGTAAGTGATTGTTCAACGTGTTTAATGCATTTGATAATTGCATTGTTCGTTAATGATTTTGCTAATTCGATAATTTTCAAAAATAGATTATGTTGATGATTATGATAAATTGTTTTGGAACATTGTGATGTAATGCCGATAGCTGCCAAAAAACTTTGCGCAGCATGCCGAGAAACTCCAGCCCCTAATCCACCTGCAGCTACCGCTTTTGAAAAACAAATATCCTTTTTTTTATTTGAAATCTCTATAATAGTTTCGCATTCTTTACAACGAATTTGGCATTTAATTTTAAAACCTATAACCATTAATTGGCAGTCTCGTTTTGATATTAGATAATTTCCACAATTATTGCACGGTCTTTTAAAAGCCAATGTTAAGTATATTTTTGTATCTACAAGTAATGTCGAGCCGAGTTTCCATTTTTCAATTAAATCGTTGATAGTTGTATGCAGTATTTCATCTTGGGATGAATCTATATCTTGATCAGATAAATTTTTAATTTGGTAATTTTATTTTTTAACCGTGTTATGGTTTTTTTGGCATTCTTTAACTCATTCTTAATTGTGTTATATTCAACTATTAAGGCTTGAGTTTCTTGAGATGATAAATATTTTCCAGACTTATTGAGCATTACACCTTTTCTTATAGGGGTCTCTTCCGTTTCCATAACTGTTTGTAATTAATACTTCACACAGGTAAGAGAATTTTTTAAAGTTTTTTCTGTGTTAAATACTTTTATAGTTTGCGAATATTGATTAAAAAGATTTGGATGTTTTTGTATTATCGTTTCTTGTAGATACTAAATATTATCTTTATCCGAAAGTCCTAAATACCATAGGGGAGAACGATTTTCTGACCAATTATATTTACTAAAGCACGTCTTAAAACAAATATTATCTTGTCCACTATCCTTTAATAATTTGAAGGTTTCATCTTTCGCATAAAAATACCATTGGTAAATTAGTTGACAGTTTGTATCTTTCATAATAGAAAGTTTAAAAAAAGTATCATTAATTTTTGTATATACGGTATATCCGGGTAATAAAGGTACCCATATTATTTCATCTTTTTTTGAAGGTTGATATGCGTAATATCCTGCAAGTTCATTTGCATTAGGATTATCATTATTAACTCATGTTATAACTGGTATAAGGACTTTATGAAGGTCTAAAACTTCTAATTCGTGTGAAATTTCACGGACGATTATACTTTTATTATCTCTTTGAATTATTGTTTGTTGAATATATGTTCTATATTCTTCTGAAACAAGTTTATAATACCATTTATTCATTTTTTAAAATATAAATAATTTAGAATAAAAAACGTTATTTTGTTACAGGATTACTATCGATATATTGCGCAAAACCAGTTTTTATATAAATATGATATAAAATATAATATCTAATAATGTGTATAAGTCATTTTTATTAATGTATATTTGTATTTGTATAAAGGTTATATGGTCAACTCCATATAACTGATAACGAACTAATGATTCTGAATATAAAAGTTTACTACATAAAATTACTATATTTTCTTAAAGAAAACATAATTATATCGAACTAATATAAAATTTAGTTTGTTATGTCTAGAGTTTAGGTTCGTTAGAGAAAGAGTTGGCTGTATCGGTATTTATATCAAAAATATATACGATTTGCATATTAGTATTCTAGAATACTGATAAAATACCATGTAGATCAAATTTTATCACCCGCAAAATGTGTTTGTCACCTACAAAATATATTAACTTTCAAGTAAATTTTTAACATACCAAAGTTATAAAAAACGGGTCTTTTTTGAACTTGTTTTGATAAAACAGGATTTCAAAAACAGGTTAAGTAATATTTTATGATTTTATATTTATTTTTGTGTGACTTACTCTTTGTAGATATGTTGTGTAATCTGATTCACATAGTAGAGTCATAATTAGCATAATAAAAATGATCTACATATACTCTACCCTTAACTAATATTTATTCTTCTCTCATCGTTGTTGTCGTCCGGTTCTTTCATTGGTGCCTCGGAGTTCGTGTTAAGGGCAGCTGCTAATGCTTTTCCTCCTTCGAATCTGGAGATTTAGATTATGTCGGTCTGTAAGATAAGTATATTTTTTTTATGTCTTAACTTGAACTTTCTTTCGTAAACTTGTAAAGGGTAGCTGCTAATGCTTTTTCTCTTTTGAATCGGCTAGAGATCTGTAAAAGTAGGTAGAAGTTTATTAATATCTGGGCAGGGATTTTTAGACGGTTAATACATTTTTTTAAATTTATTTTTATTTATTCGTTAGTTTCGTCCATTTATGTTTTCTGGAGTTTTCTTTGTCGTTGGTGTCGGAGTCTTTTTTGCTAACGGCACGTTACCTAGAGCTTTTTCGTTACTGGCATGTTAATGTCATTGGTGTAGAATCACTTTTGTCGCTGGTGCAATGAAGTATCAGTTTCTATTTTTTTTTTTTTTTGCTTCAGCATTGTATTCGTGCAGTACTAATTTTTTCAGGTTCAGAATAGGTGACCATTGCGTCTTGCTTTTTTGGTGCGTTACTGGATAAGTTCATCGTTGGTGCCGAGTTTGTGATGCTGTTATATGTCATGTTAGGTCGTTGTTCTTGGATTTGTGAAATTGTTGCCGGACCACTTCACTATTTTCTGTGTTATAGTTAGGTAGTTAAGGTAGAGTTAAAAGTTGAGTCGTTAGGTTGGGTTAGGGTTAGGGTAAGTTAAAATAGATTCGAATAAATATTGTAGTAGCAAGTTAGATAGTAGCACGAGAGTAATTTTAGTAATTTATTCAATATATTATATGCAACGGTTTCAAATCCATATTATATTTAATTAAATAAAATTTATATAAGCTATTATATTATTCTAGTATTATTCTTGTAAAGAAAAGCTATTATAGTATTATTATGTAATTCTTATCTTGTGACTAAATCCGGATATTTGCATGTTGCAAGTTTATATGCGTGAGAATTTAAGAATTTTTTTTAAAAAAATAACACACTACTACTACTAAAAATTGCAATTTTAGACCATGCAAATAAAATTAGTTGGTTCTCATAACACCTTAAGACCCAAGGGCACATGGCACCTGGATGTTATTGTTATAATCTAAAAAAATGTTATATAAATTTTTAGGATGTTATTTTTAAGCAACCCTTCGCCGTGGCGACTCCGTGATCGACCAAACAAAATCGATTACATGACAAGGTTTGAATCCAGTCTATTAAAATTGGGTCTTAATCGGTTTTAACCAGTTTAGCAATTCGAAACTCCTACATTAAATATTTTTATTAAAAAGTTAATATTTAAACTTTTATTTAAGAAAAACTATCAATCTACAAGACTGTTACGACATCTAGGGATTAACCATTTAAAAATTGCTCTATAGTTCCAGGCAAAACTATGTTGGTCGTGGCCCAGATTTATTTTAATGCTGGCCAAATTAAACGATTAAACGATTAAGAAAAATTTTAGGCAGTTCCAATCCCTAACGGTATCCAAATTTTTGTACTACACGTGCTCCATCTATTATAACATTGTGAGGTCATAATGACAACAATATGACCTCATTAATTCATACGTCGCTATCAGTCTTACGTTTATATTTAGCATTACACGGAATTCTTGTTCTTCACAACGCTTCATCCCAAAGAACGTAGAACAAACTGGGAACACAAAACTACAAAAAGAAAAAAAAAAGTTAATCGTCATTAAAAAAAAAAAGGACTGAAAGAAAAAAAAACAGTAATAATTATCGTTATGCCGGTTCCAACCCCCTTAATTGAAATTTTAAAAAAGAAGCAACAGAAATTAAAGCTCTCGGAAAAAAAAAGGAAGCTCCTACCAATGTCCAATCGAAAGACCAAACATATTGCAAAAACCCAGTGCTGTTATACACAGAATTCTCATTCTTCACGACACCTCATCTCAAGAAACATAGAACAAGACAGGAGCACAAAACTAAGCTGTATTACTAGCGAAATCACGACAACCTATTGTTACTTGATGAGAAATTAGTAAGCGCAAAAAAAAAGCATACGAATGAAAAAAGGATACGACAAAACACCAGTAATACCGATACTATCAACGAAATCCAACTAAACCGTACCATCAATGAAATGCGATACCTTTTATAGTATTACCTAAAAAGAAGAGAGGATTAGTAAGCATTTAAAGCAAAAAAGTGCAAGTAAAAGGATACAGCAAGACCAATTCTATCAACGAAACCCAACTAAACTGTATCACCGACAACCTATTGTTACCTGAAGAGAAGAATTTAGTAAAGTGCATATAAAATTATAACAAAAAAAAAAAAGTAAAAGGATACGACAAGACTCAATAACACCGATACTATCAATGAAACTCAACTAAACCGTTCACCAACAAAATCATGAACCTTTTATAGTGTTACATGAAGAAAAGAGAGGGTTAGTAAGCACACAAAACAATTTGAAAAAAACCGCAATCTAAAAAGGATACAACAAGATACCAGTAATACCAATTCTACTAAACCATATCAATAGCGAAATCACGACAACCTATTGTTACCTGAAAAGTTAGTATAAAATTTAAAAAAAAAAAAGAGCAAAAACTCAAAAGGATACGACAAGACACCAGTAACACTGATACTAAACAAAACTCAACTAAACCGTTCACTACGAAGAGAAAAAAAGTTAATAAGCGCATAAAACCATTTAAAAGAAAATGCAAGTAAAAAGGATACAACTAGATACCAGTAACACCAATACTATCAACGAAATCGTATCACCGGCAAAATTACGACTATCTATTGTTACCTGAAGAGAAGTTAGTAAAGCGCATATAAAATTTAAAAAAAAAGTGCAAGAACGCAAAAAGGATACGACAAGACACCATAACACCAATACTACAACCCATTATTATCTAAAGAGAATGAAAAGTTAATAAGCGCATATAAGATAATTAAAAAAAAGCAAGGATACAATACGAAATATGAAAACACCACAATAGCCTATATGATCGCCAATCTTAAATGTGATCGACCAATTATATAGCCTTAATATAAAATAACATTTGACTTTTTTAAAAAAATTCACCCGGCCAGGTTACGAGAACCAATTTTATTTATGTACACGGCCTTATATATTAGCTTATATAAAATTTTATATTATAACCGAGGTTAGAATTTATTTTGTATATTTTTTTAATTTTTTTGATTGTAAGGTATAAATTTTGCATACCGATCTTATAAAAAAGTCTTGCGTATAGCAATTAATAAAAAATTTAAAAGTCACTTTACCTATCTATGTATTGTTCGGGGTTCTGTTAGAGTGAGACCTGGGATTTTAGCAGGGTGTCTATTATATGCAAAATTTAGCAAGAAATTTTTTTTGTTAGAATGTCAAAGGTAGTTTTATAGACAAATTCTTGAGATATTAGCATTTTTTTAAAAAAACTCTTTATTTTTGTTACACAACTGATTTGCACGTTACACCTGATCCTGCAAATTTATTGGCTAATTACACACCGGTAATTATCACTGCCGGTTATAGTTAGTAAAATTCATATACAGTATATATATATATTTTTTTTTTTTTTTAAACTTAGACAGTCTTGTCAATACTTTTTATTAAAAGAATTGTACTATAAATAATTACTTAATATCTAAGTTTGACATCACTCAGTTTCTTTTCAGGTATCTAGGCGTGATCTGCTATACTATTTAAACCTCAGTTCATATAGAAGGCATGTCAGACTCACCTATAAGCCATACCAAAATAGCTTTTCCTCTTTTAAGATTAACATCTCAATTGCTTCCTCTAGCTTTTTCTTTTTCAGATTTTCTTTCTATTTTTTCTCTTTGTTTCCTGTTGATATTTTTCCTTATTTCCTTCTGTTGTACCTTTCCTGCTCTTTTTTTCTCTAGAGGTTTTGGCTTTTTCTTACCTTTTTCTTTATCTTAGACTTCCTACTGATTCCATTAGTCTTTTCCCATCTAATTACATCAGAAAAGTTTTTTTAGTACAGCTCTGTGCAAATTTCTAAAAAAAACAATTATTAAAAATTAATACAGATCTGCGACCCTGCTGGCGATTGTTGAAGAAATTTTTTTTAATTTTCTGCGCATATTTAATTTTCTGTGCAGATCTTTAACAATTAACAATTCAATCATCTGTGCAGATTTTTAACAATTAACAATTCAATCATCTGCACGATTGTAAAAAATAACCAGAAAGCGAATAATAATAAATTACTATATGCTCGCCTAAATATTAAATGCTAGCTAAATTTTTATATATTAAAAAAATACATTTGAATATTCATATATTTTTAATAAAGTAATTTCAATTATAAATTTTAGAAAAATAATAAAAAATAATATATTTTTATTAAAAAAAAAATACAAAATATATTACAAGAGATACCACAAAAACGCCTTAGAAATACTACACTAACATTATAAAAACACTACATAAATGCCATAAAGACACCATAAAATGCTAAACATCTAATATAATCTAATCCTCTAACTTTTCTATCCGCTAAATCCCAACAACATATAAATGAAATGACAAAAAAAGTGCCAAACACAGTATTACAAACTTGGCAACAACAACGAACATATCCAGTAATGCACCAAAAAAGCAAGACGCAATAGTCACCTATTATGAACCTGAAAAGAATTAGTACTGCACAAAT
>QKWP01001135.1:147923-163098 GCA_003550325.1 Gigaspora rosea | reverse complement strand
GCATAAATTTTGATTATAATTAGCAGTTTAACTACTCAGTATTATATCTTCTTATAATATAGTTGTTCATTAGAATATCAGTTTATATCGTAAGCCGATATTTAGTTGTTATATCAACTATACTAATATCGGCCTTTTTTTGGTTTATATTTTAAAAAATTAATATGTTAACAAGATATCGGATGGCAGATATTTATATGGTTATATTAATTAGCCGAATATCTTTTACCCGATTTTATAATATTTGGTTTGTTACATATTGCCTATAATCTTCTCATATCGGCCTATCATATTAAAAAATACGACCAGTGATATGAGAATACTAATAAGTATTTTAATTTAGATAATAAATGTGGCAAATTATAATGAAATCCAGATTAAAATGAAATTATAGTATAAAATCTCAAAATTTAAATTTTTTGGAGTGTATTTTTTAGGGTTAGGGTTTAGAGTTATAGTTAGTTTTAAAGAAAATTATAATAAACAAGTATTAGTAGGTTTTAGAAGGCTAGCAGGTTAAGTAGAAAATGTAGATTTCATTTTAAATTATGCTCTGCAACAATAAATAATTGTATTTATTAGTAAAAGAGTATGAAAACTCAATATTGAACTTGGGTCCACATTAGCTGCTTTTATATATTTTGATTTTTCACAAATGTAATAGTTTATTTATTACATGTGTAATATGCCAATTACTATTAATAAAAGATATAGTATAAATAGTATAAATATAATATATATAGTTGTTACTTCCTATTAACAGGTTTAGAGTTCAAATCCTACTAAAGACGAATTGGAAAATAGGTCTATAATATAGTAAGATTTATTCATTGATCGGTCAGGTATATTACCTGTAGCCTTGGTATTACCATCTTGAATAGGAGCATTAGCGAAGTTGTATAACTATACAGACAAATCCAAGGAACTAGACCCATTTGGCAAGCTGAGGAAAGAGGTAAGAAAGATCCTCAATAGTACTATAAAAAACTGGAACTTCAAACTGAAAACTAAAAACCAAACAAAAAGACCCTATAGCAAGAGAAGTATCGTACCAACCTAGTCGCTGGATCATCATACCGAAGAAAAAGTGCCTATGCTACTAAAGTATGAACCAAAGAATGAAAAACTACTATAGTGCTTAAAGTCTAGATACACTAATTTATCTGAGCTAACTGGTTTTGGTAGTTTGGAAGAGATCGTTATAAGGGCCAGAAGGAAGGTTGAATGGGAGTACTGGAAATTGGATTTATCTTGTATGGGCAGATGGAACTTGGGTTTGTATTATTTTGCTAACAATCACTTTACCGTAAAACATTTTACCAACAAATACTTACTGACAAGTTTATTTTACTAATAGTTTGTTTTACTGAAGTTCATTTTACCAACAAGTTTTTTTCAAAAAGCATCCTAACTTTAGCTCTAATTTTATCTAATTCTATCCTGACCCTAATAAAAATAACCAGAATTACTTTGTCAGTGAAATAAGCTTCAGTGAAATAAACTGTTAGTAAAATGAACTTGTCAGTAAATAATTGACAGTAAAATGTTATGTTGGTGAAGTGATTGTTAATTAATTAATTGCCACCCATAGAACTTAATTGCCAGTAAGAAGCAGAAGCATGAAGGCATGTACATGTCAATACCTAACGGGCTCTGGGCAGTGTTAGCACTTGGTATATGTACATATTTTTTAAAAAATTTGATCTATGTTCAAATCTATATGTTCATATCTATAAATTACTATGTTCATATTTGTCCATATTATTTTTAATAAGTCCAAATGTCCATATTGCCCAACACTGGCTCTGGGTGTATCTATATAAGAGTCTTTGAATATTAAAAGGGAATGGAACCACCAATACAGATATAGCTAGTACAAGTTCATGTAGTAGTAACAGGGTCCTCCTAAGCTTTATAATACTATCCAACTATATTTAGTTCTGGAAGCATTTGTGAAACACACTCAGATACCTCATTACTATTAAGGGAAATACAGTCATTCACATATTACTAAATTCAAAACATCAAATTCTGGGCCCCAAAGTTGCAAAAACCTGGTCAATTGCGGCAGTATGCAGGCTTGAAATACTTACTCAGTATAGTAGTAGTAGCAACATGGCTTGAGATATAAACTTCTGAGAAGTATGCCAGTAGGAGATCTCAGGTATACCAATTTGGAAGCACAAAGCACCTATCTGGCAATGTATACCAAATTGAAAGAATGATACTAGGTAGTGTAGTTAAAGTAGCGGACATATAAATACCAATTGTTGGTTGGAAAGAGATATACAAAGCCAGGTCAGTTATATAAATAGGAATATGGTAGGTTCTGGTGGGTTTTAGCTATGGATAAATAGTTGTATAACCTAAATTCTAGTTCCAATACTTGTAAATAATATGTATATTTATGCACTGCCATATAGAGGTGAGCCAGTAGAAAAGAAACAAATTTTTTCTAAGTAAAAGTTTTCTTAATATTAAGCTTAAATATCTTAACAACTAACTATCTTAATAAATTTAATAAATTTTTTTTTATTTTAATTCTATATAATTTCAGATTAAAATAAAAAAAATTTTTAGCAAATTTGATTTAATAGTTGTTAAAATATTTTAATTTAAAAATTTTACTAAAAATAATTTGTTCCTTTTCTACTAACATGTCTTGATTTGAATTTGTTTTGAATTAAAAATTTTGTATTGAATTTGATTTAATTTGAAATTTTTAAATTTTATATATAAATTTTCAAATATTTAAATATTTTCAAATCTAATCAAATATTTATTAATTTGAATTGATTTGAAAATTTTGTATTTGAATTTGATTTGAGATCAAATATTTGATCAAAACAAATCAAATTGCAAATCTCTAGTAAAAATAAAGTGGAAAGAGAAAAAATTAGTGCTTTTATTAAAAAAATTGATAAGTAAAAAATCAAGTAAACAAGAGCAAAAGTTGGCTTAAGAATTCCAAAAAGCAGCTAAAAATAAAAATTGTTGAGAAGAAAGCTAAGAATAAGAAAAAGCCCAAATAACCGACTAAAATAACCAAGAAGGCAAAAAAAAATAATTAAACACAGTAATATTTACAAAGCAGTCTTGGATCCAACAATAAAAACATCAAAAAAACTTACTGTGTAGTTGTTTTAAATAATTAGCAAAACCAATATAGTTTTTTGCTAATTTTTATTTCTACTATTTCTTAAAAGACTATAAAAATCAAGTTAGTAATTAAAATTGAAAAAGCTCTAAGTATAATTTTGGTTTTAAAAAAAGAATTGCCTATTGAAAATAACTTAGCTAAATTATTTTTTTCTTTAATACAAATTGGGATCTTTGCTAGAAAAATAGTTCTCTAAGGTTGGGAATTTATAAATAAAATTCAGATTTGCTAGTAATCTAATAGTAAGAAAAGGCTATATACAACTTAATATAGTCTCTATTTTTATTCAAAATTTGCTAACTTTTCATTAAGATAAAAATGCCAACACTATATGTCCTATTATTGTGCCTTATCTCAACCAATTCTTACAGTGATCTTAGAATCAAAAATATTTTAAACATTCAGTTGCTAAAGAATAATATATCTAAATGATTCCTGGTAGTATATGTACTTTTTAAAAATAAGTCAGGTTGTTTATTTTTTTTAAATTTGTTGCATTAGTTTATTTAAGTAAAAATTTTATAAAAAAAAACCACAATAGTTACAGTATGTACAGTTAACTCTTTATAATAAACTAATGGTTCCAAAAGAAAAATAAAGTTCATTGTTGGAATATTATTAAGTTTTTTGAGATACTATAACCTTTTATACCAATCTATTATAAATTCATAATTTGAGTTCATTAGATCCAGAGTTTGTATAAAGAGGTATATTAAATCTAGAGTTGAGTATACAGCTGTACATGATTCTTTTTTTTTATATGGCAATTTGAGCCAATAAGATGTTGTACTACCAAATATCAATAACATTTCTAGAATATAAATCATTGCAGAAATGCCAAATATAAAAAAAACACTGGACTAAACTTTATAAAAAAAATTTTGTAACAGTAAATATACAGATCCTTATATTATCTTCTTTGATCCCAACTATCTTGGGATCTACTGGGCTTATTTTGATGATTTTAACTACTATTTGAATCAGAAAAATAAGCTCTACAACTTTAACTTAATAGTTTTTAGAGTCAAAATTAGAATTACAGTAAATTTATAATAATCTAAAAATAGAAATTCTTATAACTATAGTAGAAATAACAAATTACCATAGTAGAAATAGTAGCTCCCTTATTTTCATAATTTATTAAATAAAAATAAAAATTAAAAAATAACCAAAAGAAGTATAAAAATATTAAGTGTGAGAGAGAAAATGTGAAAAAGAATACTAGTGTAAGAGAGTGAGAGTGAAGAGTAAAAGAGTTGAGAGAGATATTTTTTTCTATTTGAGAACATAAAAAATTTTTTGAGAACATTAAATTAAATAAATATGTTCTCAAATTTCAAAACAGATTCCCAATACTGGATAATGCCGATCATACAATGTACGTACATGTGAAAAAAATATGAGAAAGTTGGATAATTTAATCTAATCATAAATGGATAATCGATTTATTAAAAAAATTATAATCATCGTGCAATACGAAAAAAAAGAAACGATCATGATGTCCGTCATATTGATTACCTGAAATTTTCTTGACCGGTGTTAAAATATATATGTAAGTCTAGCCAATTAGATCTCATAAAGGGTACATTTGCATACGAGCATATTAAAAAAAAAAAATAAAATAAAATAAAAAAATTTAAAAAAATTTAAAAAAAGATAATTATATAATTATATAATTATAAAAATAGAAGGATATTTTATTATAGATTTTATTTTTTAAAAAAAATTTTTAAAAATAAAGTATCAGAAACTTGTCTTTATAAAAATTTATATATATTGAGATAAAAAAAAACTTAAAATTAAGAAAAAAATCTCAATATAAAAATAATTATCTAAAAATTTAATATTGATTAAACTTATTGTTAATTAATTTAAATACAATTTATTCAGCAAATTACCTTTTCTAAAAAATAAGAATTAAGTTATTATATCTGTCAATATATTTGTGTCAATATATATTTATACTTGCCTAATAAGAATTTCATATTTTCATATGTTAAGCAAACCATTTATTGCTCTAATCTGTAGATTGTCAATATTGAAACAGTTATGTATAATTATTACAATAGATGCAACAAAGAAATAAGCGTTTATGTATACTCACAATCTAATAATTTACAAAATTTATATAAAATTAAATACAATTCCTTTTAAACTCAAATTTAGCAAAAAATTAAAATATAATTCTATACCTACCCACTAATATTAATGATCATTTAAAAAATGTAATATTAATTGATTATACAACATTACATACAATTGTGAATCGAATTTATATTTACCTCCTGGTAATAAATTGTTAATTAATTATTTTAATTATAATTCAACTTAAAATGTAATAAATATATGTATACTTACACGCTAGTAGATAATATCATCGATTTAAAAATTTTTAAATAAGAATTCTTATTTCGCGAAAAAATACTCATGAAGTAAATACTTACACTCTAGTAATTAATATATAATTAAAAAAAAAGAAAGCACTAGTAGTTTTAAGTTAAAAAAATGTGTTTTATACTCACTCACTGGTAATTTGATAAAAATAATTTGATAGCAATTATTAATTTACTATTATAAAATTTCATTTAATAGGCACTATTAAAATTAATACTTACTTCCTAGTGATTGTAACATTATTACGCGATTTTTACAAAGTTGTTATATTCAATTTAACAATTTAATTACTTACATGCTTAAATTTAAAAATATTATCAGCACCAAATAGTTTAAAAAATGGATTTAGCAATTAAAATTTGCACTTACATTCTAAAAAATATTTGAAAATCATGAATACCAAGAAATAAATTATAACAAATAATCGTGGGTATTTAACTTACTCTCTGATTATTGTTATCGATATAATTAATATAATTGTTAAATATTGATTATGATTTCATAATAAAATTTTATACATACTTCCTAGAATATAATGCAATTATTTGTAGTAATTCATTATAATACATCCCAATTAACGTAAATTTTATACTCACATGCTAATAATTTATTTAATAATTAAAGTGCTATTTATTAATATTTCATTTAACAAATGATTATATATAATTAAACTTACGTTCTAGAAATAAACAATGATTTTGAAGCATTATTAAATTATAAATTGCTGATTAAATAGTAAGCAGAAATAGCAAACTTACAATCTGATACATAAATTATTTGAAGTTATTATTTCGATTAAACAAATTAAAACGAATAATGCTAACAGTGATAAACTCACAATCTATCAATTGAAAATAGTTTTAATTGCATTAATTAATATTCGCTTTAACAGATAAATTGCATTTATAATTACCTCCTGTTAAATATATTTTGTTAAAAATTAGCGTTGTTCTGATTTATAGATAGTATAATCCCTGATCACTATATCAAGATCAACGAATAATACACTGATTCATATGTGAATAAGCGGAAACGAAGTTTCCGCTAATTTCCAATGGATCAGGTATTATTATTACTAATAAAGCAATTTATACTTACTCGCTGTCAATTGATAAACATTTAATATTAAATAATGCAACATAAGGGAGGCATGCCTATTTTGACGCAGCTAACGTTTTCGATAAATATCACATGATATATCAATCAGAGCCAGATAATTTTAGTATCATTCGATTCGTTTCATTGAGACGAATCAAATGGTACCAAAATCATCCAATTCTAATCACTAAATTATGAGATATCACTTATTAAAGGTTGTCTAAAAAATATGGGCCTAATTTGATGTAGTGCCTAATTTGACGCAGGTATAACGTTTACGACAAATATCATGAGATGTATCGATCAGAATCGCAAGATTTTGGTACCATTCGATTCGTCTCGATGAGATGAATCGAATGGTACCAAAATCTTGCGATTCTGATTGATATATCACATGATATTTATCATAAACGTTTACTTGCATCAAACTAGGTATATCAACCTTGGGCTATTTTGGTCAGATAGAATATCTCGAGAACTATCAATCAGAATCGCATGAGTTTGGTACCGTTCGATTTGTCTCGATGAGACGAATCGAATGGTACCAGAATTATGCGATTCTGATCGATAGTTCTCGAGATATCGTTGTGCGTCAAATTAGACACTGCGCCAAATTAGGCATGCCTCCCTTATGAATTATAATTAACGTGGTAAGTATATATACTCACTCGGTGCTATTTGATATAATATTTGATATAAACTCATGAATTCATAAACTTATAAGAATCATATATGATAATAATAATTTATCGGATTTGCTACTCACATGCTACACGTTTATTTATTTATATTAGTAAAATTTATATAACTGAGATAGAAATTTATACTTACTCCCTAATAGTTTGATAAATTTATTTTAATTGTGAATTATTTGAAGATAATATAGAATTTTGTTAAATATCGCAGATTAATATGATCGACCAATTAGATCACAGGATCTTGTGTAACAAAACAAACGAAAAATTATTAGCATGTGGCCCGAACTTTTTTTTCGCCATAGCTAGGGTACTCTAATATGTATAACTGTATAACATATAAAATATAATAAATATCGTATGATCATGAAAAAAATTCTTATTGTTATTTTTTGTATGGTATTACGTAAGCACAACAATCTCAAATTAAAACTCAGTTAGCCAATCACAACTTTTAAATCATGATCATAATTGCACGATAACATCGATATTGGATCATGCGATGATAAATATCACAAAATTTGTTTTGTCGAAACAAATGATTGGTCGAAACGTGCCGCTACGCGGCACTGTCAGCCAATCATTTGCTCCGACAAAACAAATTTCATGATATTAATCGTTGCATGACCAATATCTTATAAATATCTTGAAATTTCATTAAGATTGTTCTCAACCACCTCCCTCTATGATTAATAAAATGATCTGGTTGGTTAAAAATGGATTGTGTTTAATCATTTCGATCAAAAAAACCTAGACCTAGCAACCATCTTTTTTTTTCACAGAGTTACTCTGTTTGGCTAAAATTTAAAATCCGCATTTTGCACAATGAATTTCCGGCAAAATCATTATTAAGATCATTTCAGTTAAACTCGATTAATCGAAATGATTGAGCAGCACCTCGATCACTAGCAAATCTCATTAAGGGAGCTGTTTGAGAACAACCTAAGTAACTAGTCTTAGGCTTCTAATTAAAAGTTTTTAGCACTTAATTTTGCATATATATACCCTCCAACACTATCGTAATAGTAGTTCGAACTCTATCCTTAACTAATAATAATTTTTTTTAAATATTAACCTGCGATATCACAACCTGCTAAACTTATTTACAAAAAATATGTAAGTAGATTTTATACTCACTTGCTGGTAATATGATATAAATTATGTATATTTTAGGAATAATTGTGTGAATCGGGAATTATTCTATTTATCATGAGCGAAATCTTCTTATTAATTAGGAACCAATACTTACTTACTGAAAATTGTTATCCAAAACATTATTTAACTTCTTTTTTGAAAAATAAATATCATAATAACTTCATACTTACTCTCTAATAGTCGAATCACTATTTAATACAATCATTTAAAGTTATAAATTAAATATATAATAGAATTTATACTCACTCACTACTGTAAAAATCGGCAATTTCTGTAATTATTCAAAACATCATAATAATACATTATAAATATATGTATCCAAACTTACTTCCTAAAATAATAATATACATGATTTATTTAGGTCAAAATTTGTTTTCAGAAAATTACGTAATTAAATTTTTATATTCACCATCTAATAATATAATTACTATAATGCTTAGTAACAATTATATAATTTATATTTAAAACAATAAAGTGAACTATACTTTATACTCACAAGCTTATATTTGATAAATTATAAAATTGTTAAAAAATATTTAATAAAACAAATGATAATTATCTGATAAATAATGTATAAATAAATTATTTAAAACTTACCTCCTAATAATTGATGGAATTGCATTATTTTAAAGTATCGTTTAATTAATAAAATTCTATTAAATTCTAGTATTTAACAATAGAATCTATACCTACATTCTGGTGATTATGTAATTTATGAATTGTTTTAGACATTATTTGTAATATTCAGAAATCTAAATGCATAATTGAATTTATGCTCACACACTAGTAGTTCGATATAATTTATTTAATAGCTACTCATTGAAAGGTTCTAATTCGACAAAAGTCATATGTCATACTTACATCCTGTTGTTGATATATGTTTTAATATAATTAATCGCACATTAATAAATGAATATCTATAAACGACATACATACTTGCTGGTAGTTTAAGAATAAAACAAATATTGTTTATCTTTCATTCATTGTTAATCTTAACAGATATGTTAATCGAGCCTTATACTCACGTTCTGACAGTTTGAATAATTTGGATTAAAAAATAAGTTAATAGAATAGTTGTGAACAAACCTCCAATTTAAATGAAGACGTTATTCAAACTTACTTCCTAATATAAATAAGCATTATTAAGTTATAATCCACTTTGAAATTTGAATAATACGTAGCAACACTTACTTGCTGATAAATTATGTTAAAGTATGAGTTAGCAATAATCTTTAATGACTTAACGGATGGATAGTGTAATTGAACTTTATCTTACCCCCTAATTGATAATTTTTTTTTTAGAAATTTAGCAAGATGTTAATAGATAAAATATAACAATAGAAACTTAAACCTACACGCTATAGTTAAGGTAATTACGTGATCGTTACAATATGTATTAAAATGCTAATATTAGCAAATAACATATGAAACCTTAATTTATACTCACTCACTATAGTAAATACAATTTGTTTAATAAATCATATATATTACTTAACGATAATTTTAACTTCTAATATTTACGTTCTGGAAATTAATAAAATCAAGAGTTGTTAAAACAATACATTCTGAAAGGATTAATTGTGATCACTAAATGAACGTTTCAAATTTTATACTCACAAACTGGTAATTGAAGTAGCAAAATAAATAACGTATCATCATGGGCCAATTTATAGTCAAATAAAACGATAAATAAAACTTTACACTTACTTTCTGGTTTTTAGTGTAATTTATAATCATTAAAGTGTAAATCGCTAGAAATTCTGATTTATCAACCAATTATTGCTTAAAAATTACCCTCTAATAATAAACATTTTATTTAATTATTGCGTCATTAATTCACTTAAAGCTTGAATTCGAATTAATACCCACGATCTGAAAATTTTGACATCTCAAAGTTAATTAAATAATATATAATAGCGAAATAGCTTTAATGATTTCGATTCTATACTTGCATGCTAAATTATTACACATATTTAAAATATTATTTAGAAATAGCATTATCAACAAATTTAGATTATGCTTCCGAATTTTATATTTACTTTAAACTGGCATTTTTTAATAAATGAAATAATATTTAGCACTGATTAATCTTAATAACGAATGCATTACGAACTTAATACTCACGATCTGAAAGATAAATAATTTATTATATTGATTAGCATTAATTCATTGTGAAATCTTACTTTATTATGAAATATTAAACTTACTGCCTTATAATCAAGTACGATTTAGTAATAATTCATCGCGAAATTAAAACTCTATTAACTAAACAGCCTTTATACGAACTTCCTGATAGTTAATAATAATTATATTATTACATAATAATATTCTTGCAAATGATTATATATATATCGAACTTACATTCTGGCAATTAACGTAAATATTTGAATATTTTAAGCACTTAATTCGTTATTAAATTCTAATTTTACAAGTAAAATAGACTATACTTACTCCCTAATAGTCAATGTAATTAATTGATTGTTATTGTTGATTTAACCAACAATGCATACAAACTTTATACTCACTTACTATAAAATGACATTTAAATATATTAATATTAATTCAATGTAGAAATTTAATTTTAAAAATAAACATTACACTCACTCTCTGGAAGTTTATTTAGCTGTCAATTGAGTATTACGTAAAGACAATTCTTAATTTTAACAAATATTATGTGTATTAAACTTACTTGCTAATAGTTTATGCAATCATAAATTATTGTAATATTAGCATTATCATTTAATTTGGATTTAGCAAATTGGTAAATACGACGACTTACTCCCTGATAATTTAATCAATTGTGTAATGAATTTGTTATTAATATTAAATTAATATATATATAATTTAATAAATTAGCATAGTAATAAAATTTTATATTTACAAACTTGTAGCCAATATAACCAAAGATAATTAGCACTAAAACTTCCTAATTTCGATCTATTGTTTAAGTAATCGACTATACTCACAGACTAATATTAAGTGTAGTTCATTTCATTAAGATGTTATTTAGTTTAGTTCATTTCATTAAAATGTTACTTGCGCTAGCTCATAAAGAAATTATGAATGCAAATAAACTTACTCCCTGAAAGTAGACACAATTAATACAGCTGTTTATAATATTTGTGCATGTAGTTGAATTTTTACTTACGATCTGGTAATTCAGTGACGTTTGAATAATTATTCTGAATGCTGTTTAATACTAAATTCAACATATAATAAATGCCGCCAAATGAAAGAAAATATGGAAATTTAAATTTTCATTATATCATAATTTCCGAAAAAAGTAATTAATTGCCGTCAAAGGAAATATAATTTCGATCATGGATCATGCTGATAAATTTAGAATTCGTTTCGATAAATTCCATGTTTTCATTTGGCGACATTCATCCGTAACCGAACATCATACTCACACACTAGTAAGTAAAAGAATTCATAATTTATTAAGATTTCAGAATGGTAAATGAATGTACGAAACAGCGATAAAACTTTATACTCACAAACTGTAAATGGTCCACATTATTAATACTGGCGGTATATATTGAATTATCCGACAAACTCATATGATCATGAAAAATATTCAAATTAAAACTCAGCAAGCGACTCCCTACCAATCATGATCATAAATTGCCGGATATTATTGGACAAATTGATGAATACGGTAATTTGACAAATGATTGGCTACACGTGCCGCAGAGCGGCACGTGATCATTTGCCAAATTACCGTTATTCACCAATTTGTCACAACTGATGCTAAACATTAGGTCTCTATTTGAACCTAATTATAATAAAATTTCACTTATATTTCTATTAAGAATTATTTCTATTAAGAATATAAACTCTTAATCTAGTCCAACTTTCAAAAGATGGACCCAAATATAAAATTTTATATCAGACCTAATTTTCAGCATCATCATCAGGTACTACGATAAATGTAACTTACTCTCTGGTAATAATAATTTATATTAACGAATTTATTGTCAATGAATGCACTAAACCGAACTATACCCACTCGCTAGTGATTGATGCAAAATAAATGAAGTTTAGATCTAATTCAGATTAACAGCACGTGCATTAAAATTAAGACTTACAGACTAGTTATTTAATTTATGTAAATTTAGAGATAGTGATATTTCTTAGTAAATTCATGATTAAGCACATAATTGATACTTATACTTACGATCTATTATTTAAATATTATTTAAATATTATTTATACTAATTTAATAGAATAAATGAATATATCAAACTTAATACTCACTCCCTGGTAATAAATGCATTATTTAATTTGCACATTAGCCTATCGTTAATTCCTTAGATAATACTTATTCAAGCCTACGTACTTTCTGCAAATATTTACAAATATTTATTGTGAGTGTCTTGATCAATAATAAATTTCATGCACGAAATTAGCAAATGCTAGCTAGAGTTGCAATTTCAGGCATCTGAAATTATATATCATTCCATATATTTGCGGTAATTTCAGGCAAGTAATTTTTCAGATGCATTAGTTTGTAACTCCATACAGGACAGGCGCAAACTTCGATCATGACGTATACGCTATGGATCTTAATACTCACGCACTACAAATAGAAATCGCAATCAGTTTGGAGATTATTTAAAGAAATTCAATTCGAAAGATTATTAAGTATTTGAACTTAATGCTTATACTCACAATCTAGTATTTGGTATCATTATTAATTTGAAAACTTAGTTTTGATTTACAGCAAGCATCCGATTCAAAAATGGATTTGTTTTTACACTCACTCCCTGACAATTGTGTAATGGTTATTTACAGTTAATTACTTCATAGCATAGCACTAATTCATTGAATGAACTATATACTCACTCCCTAGTTGACATTAATTATGTAGAGTATTATTCATTAATAATGCATTGCAAAATTCTAAAATAAAGTCGAGCTTCATGCGTACTTGTCACTAGATGATTCGATATTACTTGTTAAAATTCAAGTTTGATAAGTGAAAATGTGTTAATCGAACTCTATACTTACCGGCTAATGTTCGTACAAATTTAATGTTATCATTTGAAGTATTATTAAGCAACAAATAAACATGAGGACTTTGCAATAGAATTGTAAAAGGCCGATACTGCCCAAAAATTAAAATCGAGTTTTTGTTATATTCGGTCACGAAATTTTTGATAAACCGGATGAGTCCGAACAAAACAAACTCGATTTTTCAAAATCGTATCAGGTATATAAACCAGTATCGACCCTTTCTACTGCAAAGGCTCCATAAATATAAATTCAAACTTACTTTCTATAATCCATGATGTCATTAAAAATTATTGCGAAATACTGAACCAACATATGCGACTTCTTTATACTCACTTACTGGTAGTGGCATTATTTATATTTTAACATTTATTCAATCATTGACTTACGAAATCGGTTAATAAAACTCAATTTAAACGTCTAACTTTATACTCACGGACTGGATCTAAGAATAGTATATATAATTATATAAATTAACATTAATTCAATGCAAAAGATGATGGAATATTATATTCACTCACGAATAATTAATGTAATAGTTCAAAGACGCATTTAGCACTAGTCCATTATAAAATTCAAAGTACAAGTATGTAACCGATCATTATACCATCTGAAATGACAAGATTTATTTAATTAAACAAATTAAACTAATCATCATATATAATCGATCTTTATACTCACTTTCTGTGAAATTAATGTAATCAATATCAATATTACTCTGTTTCGCCAAATAGGTAAAGTCCGATTTAGTAATTGAGGATTAAGCTTAATACTCACTCGCTGGTTGTTAATAGTTGATGTATTTATTTAGTAATGTTTCATTGCAAATTCTGAATCAAAGTATTCAAAACTTACGTTCTGATAATTTATGCATGATTTAACAAATTGTACATTGTTAATTGTTAATTGTTGATTGATTGAAAATATTATGAATCGTGAACAGAAATTCTTACTCACAAGCTTTGTTTATTAAATTAATGTAATTATTTAATCATTAATATACCGATTTATGAGTAAATGCACGTATAAATCGAAATTTATACTCACAGTCTATTATAATTTTGTGCAATTTATATATTTTTAATATAAATTCTATTATAAAGTAATATATAAATCGAACTTTACGCTCACGTTCTAATTATTAAAAATTTATATAAAATTTAATTATTTATCGACTTGAAGCCAATTTTTAATCGAATAAAATACCATTCAATCTTACATTCTGCAATCATTTGATGATTATTTTTAGCATTTATTTTAAATAGTTCGTAAATAATCCAATTTATGCACTTACAACCTAATTATTGAATTTTGATTTTGATTTATGAATGACTCATTGTAAACTCATGATCATAAAAAGTATTCAAACTTACTCGCTAGTATTTGATATAATTTAAGAAGTATAATAATTCATTGTAAACCTTATTTTCATAAAGATCACGTAATGTGTTCAGACTTACTCCCTAGCAATTTGAATAGTCCTTTGAGCGTTAATGTAATGTTCTGATTTAATAAATTACTAGTACATATTTGAACTTACTTCCTAGTTTTTCAAATAATTTTCCATAATTTTATTAATAGTTCTAATTTAACAAATTAGCATTCATATTTAACCTTACTTCCTGAAATATATGAAATTCTATTAATTTTACAATTCGAT
>QKWP01001135.1:105584-145122 GCA_003550325.1 Gigaspora rosea | reverse complement strand
TATCAATATTACTCTGTTTCGCCAAATAGGTAAAGTCCGATTTAGTAATTGAGGATTAAGCTTAATACTCACTCGCTGGTTGTTAATAGTTGATGTATTTAGTAATGTTTCATTGCAAATTCTGAATCAAAGTATTCAAAACTTACGTTCTGATAATTTATGCATGATTTAACAAATTGTACATTGTTAATTGTTAATTGTTGATTGAAAATATTATGAATCGTGAACAGAAATTCTTACTCACAAACTTTGTTTATTAAATTAATGTAATTATTTAATCATTAATATACCGATTTATGAGTAAATGCAAGTATAAATCGAAATTTATACTCACAGTCTATTATAATTTTGTGCAATTTATATATTTTTAATATAAATTCTATTATAAAGTATTATATAAATCGAACTTTACGCTCACGTTCTAATTATTAAAATTTGTATAAAATTTAATTATTTATCGACTTGAAGCCAATTTTTAATTGAATAAAATACCATTCAATCTTACATTCTGCAATCATTTGATGATTATTTTTAGCATTTATTTTAAATATTTCGTAAATAATCCAATTTTGTACTTACAACCTAATTATTGAATTTTGATTTTGATTTATGAATGATTTATTGTAAACTCATGATCATAAAAAGTATTCAAACTTACTCGCTAGTATTTGATATAATTTAAGAAGTATAATTCATTGTAAACCTTATTGTCATAAAGATCACGTAATGTGTTCAGACTTACTCCCTAGCAATTAGAATAGTCATTTGAACGTTAATGTAATTTTCTGATTTAATAAATTACTAGTACATATTTGAACTTACTTCCTAGTTTTTCAAATAATTTTCCATAATTTTATTAATAGTTCTAATTTAACAAATTAGCATTCATATTTAAACTTACTTCCTGAAATATATGAAATTCTATTAATTTTACAATTCGATTTAAATAAATGTTAAGTGTCCTAATTTAGTACTTACGATCTGATAGTTGATATAATTTACGTAATCATTAATTAATGTAATACATTCAGCTTCTGAGTAAACATAATCATGTATTCTGTACTTACTCACTGTAAATAGTGAAATTTATTAATTATGTGGCACGATATATTTAGAAATCCTTAGCCATTATATGAATATAAATAATGCTTACTTGCTAATAATGATAATAAATTAACATATTTGAAATTTAATGCCAATTTTATCTTAAATTCTGATACATATGATTTAACTTACTCCCTGGTAGGTGATTTAGTTGTTAAAGTATTCTTTAGAAATAATTCAATGGAAAAAATAAATAGGCCGTAATTGAGTGCTCTACTTACAATCTAATTGTTGATGTAATTTATATATTCGTTTGAAATTCAGATTTAAAACGGATTTATATAATCGACTTTACACTCACGCTCTAATAAATTGATGTTTTAATAAGTCTATGTAAAATCTGATTAACAATTTATCTCTTAACAAAATTATATTTACCCGCTAAATGATGATGTTATTTTATTTAATAGTTTGACTCAGTATTCAATGAATGTAGTAATCATAATTAAATTTACACTCACTCTCTGACGACCATATGAAGGTTTATTATTATTAAGTTAAAAATTGATTTCAAAATAGATATAAACAACCAAACTTACTTGCTGAAGATGGATTTATGAATGTTAATATATAAACGATTATATTTTATTGTCAATTAACACATTATTCTTACTCATTACTTACAAGCTATTTGTAAAGGAGTACTTAGTAGTAATTTAGTATTAAAACACATATTTGATCCTTTACTCACATTCTAGGAGTTTGGTGCAATTTGTGTATTTAAGTATTGGGATTATTTTTTAATTTTCAAAAGTGAATGAAAATTATTGTATTTCATACTCACTCACTGATTTAAGCAATTCATGTAACCGGTTGAGTCGATAATTATAATTTAATAAAATATATGCGATTTTTATTCTTACTCACGCACTGGATAATTTATTTTGCATAATTATTTAGCGCATATTCTTAGATTTTAGTTGAAAGGTAAAATACGAGTAATCTAATTTTTATACTTACATTCTTATTTAAGTTGATATGGCGTACAATTAGGCAAGAATATTTAATACTAATTCACAACACAAATATTTTTGGCAAATTATATTATATTTTCAGTTAATTTTATACTCACTGTCTGAGAATAAACGTAATCATTTAAAGTATGATTTAGCATATATAATTATGAAGAAAAGTATGCTGCAAATATTAAACTTACTTTCTAAAAGTTGATATAATTTATGTAATCGTTTAAAGATTATTTCATCAATTTTTGACACAACTTAAATTTAATACTATACTCACCCGCTTATAGTTGATGTAATTCGTGTAATTGTGTCGAAATATTATTAATTTGCACCAGTAGATTGTTGAATTTTGAAATGATTAATCGTATTCTGTACTCACATGTCACTAAAATTATGTATTATTAAATAATTGATAAAGTCATGGTGAAGAATTGAAGTAACAAAATTTGTGATAAAGCTTTATATTTACGCCGCCCTAGTAGTTTATGTAATCGTTCATTTAGCATTAATTTATTGATGAGCATAATTTTTAAACAATATACTCACATTCTTCTATCACTAATTATGTAAAGTATTATTAATTCATTTCAGAATTCTAAGCAAAAGAGAGCGAAAATTCAAACTTACATCTGGAAGTTTGGAAAAGTTTTTTGATAATTTAGTATAAGAGTTGAGAAATTTAACAATTATATTTATTAAGATATTCAATAATTACATTTATTGCTTTGGTGAAAATACGTATTGAAGAGTCGGTAGAAACCAAAACAAGCAACCTAAAAAGCTGGCATTCAATTGTAATGTTATTCCTAAATTTATTTGGTATGTACGACGTATGTACGACGTATGTACGCACGCCGTAATCGGTGATAATAGATAATGCATAATCTCGCATTACATTGTTATTATATCAGCCTCAATAACAGGAATTCTCAATATTTTATATGGAAATAATGCGCAAGAATACGTAATAATTTTCATAAGCTGCTGTTGTTAACTTATCCATAATAAGTTAACTATCATTATTCTATTTAAGGAATTGATTTCCTGCACTGTACGTACAGTTGGGGTTTTAAATGCACTAAGTAAATCAAAACAATACTGCAATATGTGGTCCAATATGAAAATCAATTAGAAAAGATTTCATGTAACATATGTGATTATCACATTTGTATCGATTAAAAAATTAAAAAATACTATGAAAATACTGAAATTTCAAAAATCTCTTCATTATGTTTCAGTTTAACGAAAAAAAACTCTCTTTTATGTTAAAATATGCTAACCATTGGACCTCCATGTGAAATTTCTAAATAAATTAATATGTAGTATATCGAGGAGATACAATTTGAAATATGGCAATTTTTTATAAGAAATTGCTATATTTCAAATTGTATCTTCTCGATATATTACATATTAATTTATTTAGAAATTTCACGTGGAGGTCCAATGGTTAGCATATTTTAACATAAAAGAGAGTTTTTTTCATTAAACTGAAACATAATGAAGAGATTGTTGAAATTTCAGTATTTTCATAGTATTTTTTAATTTTTTTAATCGATGCAAATGTGATAATCACATATGTTACATAAAAATCTTTTCTAATTGATTTCATATTGGACTACATATTGTTTTGATTTACATAGTCATTTAAAACCCCAATGTTACTAGTACATGTACATGTATAAAGAAGAAGAAGAAGAAATAAAAAACTTTCAAATCGTTAATAAGGGGTTAGTACATATTGAAACATGTATTTTTGTTGATTTTATGGACATTTCATCCTATATTTATTTATAGCAATAAGTGTTGTTATCTTTTTTTTATTTGTTTTTATTGGATTTTTTACTGGGTTGNTACTAGTACATATTTGAACTTACTTCCTAGTTTTTCAAATAATTTTCCATAATTTTATTAATAGTTCTAATTTAACAAATTAGCATTCATATTTAACCTTACTTCCTGAAATATATGAAATTCTATTAATTTTACAATTCGATGTAAATAAATGTTAAGTGAGCTAGTTAGTACTTACGAGCTGATAGTTGATATAATTTACGTAATCATTAATTAATGTAATAAATTAAACTTCTGAATAAACATAACCATGTATTCTGTACTTACTCACTGTAAATAGTGAAATTTATTAATTATGTGGCACGATATATTTTGAATCCTAAGCCATTATATGAATATAAATAATACTTACTTGCTAATAATGATAATAAATTAACACATTTGAAATTTAATGCCAATGTTATCTTAAATTCTGATACATATGATTTAACTTACTCCCTGGTAGGTGATTTGAGTTGTTAAAGTATTCTTTAGAAATAATTCAATGGAAAAAATAAATAGGCCGTAATTGAGTGCTCTACTTACAATCTAATTGTTGATGTAATTTATATATTCGTTTGAAATTCAGATTTAAAACGGATTTATATAATCGACTTTACACTCACGCTCTAATAAATTGATGTTTTAATAAGTCTATGTAAAATCTGATTAACAATGATTATCTCTTAACAAAATTATATTTACCCACTAAATTATGATGTTATTTATTTAATAGTTTGACTCAGTATTCAATGAATGTAGTAATCATAATTAAATTTACACTCACTCTCTGACGATCATATGAAGGTTTATTATTATTAAGTTAAAAATTGATTTCAAAATAGATATAAACAACCAAACTTACTTGCTGAAGATGGATTTATAAATGTTAATATATAGACGATTATATTTAATTGTCAATTAACACATTATTCTTACTTATTACTTACAAGCTATTTGTAAAGGAGTACTTAGTAGTAATTTTGTATTAAAATACATATTTGATCCTTTACTCACATTCTAGGAGTTTGGTGCAATTTGTGTATTTAAGTATTGGGATTATTTTTTAATTTTCAAAAGCGAATGAAAATTATCGTATTTCATACTCACACACTGATTTAAGCAATTCATGTAACCGGTTGAGTCGATAGTTATAATTTAATAAAATATATGCGATTTTTATTCTTACGCACTGGTTAATTTATTTTGCATAATTATTTAGCGCATATTCTTAGATTTTAGTTGAAAGGTAAAATACGAGTAATCTAATTTTTATACTTACATTCTTATTTAAATTGATATGGCATGCAATTAGGCAAGAATATTTAATACTAATTCACATCACAATTATTTTTTGGCAAATGATATTATATTTTCAGTTAATTTTATACTCACTCTCTGAGAATAGACGTAATTATTTTAAAGTATGATTTAGCATATATAATGATGAAGAAAAGTATGCTGCAAATATTAAACTTACTTTCTAAAAGTTGATATAATTTATGTAATCGTTTAAAGATTATTTCATCACTTTTTGACACAACTTAAATTTAATACTATACTCACCCGCTTATAGTTGATGTAATTCGTGTAATTGTGTCGAAATATTATTATTTTGCACCAGTAGATTGTTGAATTTTGAAATGATTAATCGTATTCTGTACTCACATGTCACTAAAATTATGTATTATTAAATAATTGATAACAAAGTCATGGTGAAGAATTAAAATAACAAAATTTGTGATAAAGCTTTATATTTACGCCCTAGTAGTTGATGTAATCGTTCATTTAGCATTAATTTATTGATGAGCATAATGTTTAAACAATATACTCACATTCTTCTATCACTAATTATGTAAAGTATTATTAATTCATTTCAGAATTCTAAGCAAAAAAGAGCGAAAATTCAAACTTACATCTGGAAATTTGGATAAGTTTTCTGGAAATTTGGAAGTTTTCTGGAAATTTGGAAAAGTTTTTTGATTATTTAGTACAGTAGAAGAGTTGAGAAATTTAACAATTATATTTATTAAGATATTCAATAATTACATTTATTGCTTTGGTGGTAAAATACGTATTAAAGAGTCGGTAGAAACCAAAACAAGCAACCTGTAATGTTATTCCTGAAATATTTAGGAAAAAAAGTAATACGGCGTACGTACGACATATGTACGTACGCCGTAATCGGATAATAGAGATAATGCATAATCTTGCATTATATGAAATAAATATTTATTATATCAGCCTCAATAACAGTATTTTTATATGGAAATAATGTGCAAGAATACATAATATTTTTCATAAGCCGCTGTTAACTTATCCATAATAAGTTAACTATCGTTATTCTATTTAAGTAATTGATTTCCTGCACTGACGTATATCATATGAATATCCCCAAACGGGGAACAAAACAAGACAACGAAGACAAAAAAATGCTATCTTAATCGGTCTTGGTCCACTAAATAAAAATGGTGGAAATACGATTTTGCTATATACAAATTACTCTCTCTATCCTCCATCTTACAGTACCTTAACCATAATATTAATCGGTTTTAATTAAATCGAATCGGCACATCATGATGTACCGACCGACCCCCAAAAACGGAAATCATGTTGTGTAATTGACATGTGATCGAGATAGATTTGTTTACATTATCGTTATGTGAACCATCTTAAAAGATATAAATATCGGATGCCCTTAATTTTGATTGGATGTATCTAAGGTTCACCCTGATTAGACAGAATCCCCTATTGGTCTAAAATCAGAAAATGGATAAGGTAATAATAATAAAAAAAAAAAAAGAAGCAACGAATTTTTTCAAAAATTTTTACTCAATATAAACATGTTATATCGTTAATCGGACAAAATTATATAGATATTAAGGCTTACACGCAAAATGAGGTTAATTAACTCTAATAAAGGTCTCTCTCAAGCGTCAATCTCAAAGTGATTAGCAAGTGAACATTATATTTACTTTAAAAATTCGAATACGTATGCAATTTATGACGTAATTGAAATTTTCTCAAGCATCATTGTCGAAGTAATTAGTGAGTGATCGCACTAGTGCTCATTTATTATAATCAATCAAAATAAACGTTGCAATTGATGTTTTAGTTGATTCTTCTATTATTTTTCAAATGTTATCATCAATAATTAATTAAAAAAATAAAATAAAATACTGTACGGTAAAAAACCAGAAGCGACTATCCAACAGAAAGTAGCAGATGCTATTGAACGAAATCTAAGAATGATAAGTATTGTTTATAGTTTCCTGGGCTTCCCGATTTTTTTTTATTTGTCATAGAAACTTTTAATGCGAAAAGTAAAATAATAATTCTCATGGCATAGTTGCTTGAGCGATCTTTTTGAATACTCTAATGACTGTAAAATTTTCCAAGCAAGCATAAAAAAAGGTGGTTTGTTTAAAAGTTTTGTTGATTGAAATGAAAATCTCATTTTAATAATAAACTCGCTTAATCTATTTTAAATATTTTCCGCCCAACACTTTTTGGCTAATTGATTGATTGGCTTGAGAGCGACCAAAATAGACAAAATCTATAAAATTTTACACTAAAGCCAATATAACTTTGTATATTTTGTTGTCAATAAAAAGTAGAATACGCCATTTTCCGCCTTCCAATTAACTACAATATTAGATGCAGCATAAAAATGATTAAAATCGTCAGCAGCTTGCAATTCTGCTTATGAGCCCACTTTTTGTACCTTAATAAAAAAAATTATTTTGACTTAGTACTAACAAAAAAACATATGCTTTATTATTTAATATGTTTTTTGATCATAATATCAGACCAGAATTTCGAAAGCCAAATATAAGTTGTTTCGTCAATCAGGGACAAGATTTCTAAGCATCCAATAGAAGCTTGTGGAAAATTAGTAAGCCCAAATTGCCAATACTGAAGAACTGAATTACGTACTATATCAAAAAAAGGTAATTTATTGAACGAAAAAGATTTGGTTGAATTTATGTTCAATGATTTTAATTGTTACGGTTTATGAAAATAGAACAACACCTCAGTTCACTGGCAATCAATTTACTGACATGCTTATTTCACTGACAATTATTTTACTTACTGACATTTAGTTCACCGACAATAATTAATTCACAGACAATTATTTCACCATCATGTAAATTTTACTGACAATACTTTATGCGAACAAGACATTTCGCTGACAATATGCTTTGCCAACAATATGTTTTGCTGATAATACATTTACTGACAAGGATTTTTTAAAAAATAAAGTAATAAAACCTGACTGATTTGTATAGAACAAAGTACACAAGCAAGAACTTGATTCAAATTATGTAAAAAAAATCAGTGCAGGATTCATAGAGAATAGAAATATTTATTCAAAAAAATAAAGTAATACAAAACCTAACATGATTTATACCGAACAAAAATATTTATCTGAAACAATAAAATAATGTGAAACCCACCTGATTTGTACAGAATAAAATTCACAAATCAGAATTTGATTTAGATTATGTAAAAAAAAAAAGAGTTGGTATACTATTAGCAGAGAATAGAATTAATTTATTCAAAAAATAAATAATAATAAACCTGATCAGATTTGTACAGAACAAAGTTCACAAAGCAAAGGCTTGATTCAGATCAAGTTAAAAAGAATTTAGAATCTGTGTAAAATCAATATAGGAGAATAGAATATTTATATAAAAAAATAAAGTAACATGAAACCTGATCTGATATGTACAAAATAAAGTGCACAAGTGAAAACTTGAATTCAAATTATGCAGAAATAAAAAAAAATATTAGAATTAGTAAACAAAAAATAGAATATTTTATTCAAAATTAATAATACTAAACTGATCTGTTTGTACAAAATGAAGTGCACAAATAAAGGTTTGATCAAATAATAAAATTATGGTTTATGTAATTTAGCGCATATGCACCCACCTGATAAACCAATCAGATCGTAGGATGTGAAATCGAGAAAAAATAAATAACGATCTTTTAAAAAATCGCTTGTGGCTCATAATTTTGTTTATGAAAACACTCTTCATGCTCTAACAAAAAAATTCCTTGCAAAGTTTTACTATAAAATCCCTTTTCTCGCCTACACACCATTATAACCTAACTATGTATTACGTTACACCAAATCATATGAGGTGCGCTACGTTAGTGATCCTGGCCAAAATTAAAAAAATCGGTTAAGCCGATTTTTCAACCCGGTTGGTCGATTTTTTCTAAAATTGGCTAGTCGATTTTATAAGTAAAAAAAAATTTCTCAAATAGTCTAATTAGCACGTCACTTGAAGTTTTTACGCATTGAAGTTGCAACCTCAGTTGTACTGAAAGAAGTCAAAATGTATTAATTAACATTTTAAGCAGTGCAACTTCAGGCACAACTTCAAGCATGAAGCCGTGGTCAAAATATAGTGGAAATGTGTCTATTTTGATCGATCAAACGCGCATGTAATTAAGGTAAGTATGCATATCTTTTCTGACTCTAATTCCATATTGATAACATGCCAACATTATATGTTTCTAATGCCATTAATATATGTTTCTTATCAGCAGAACTCATATTGGCTGATTTTTTAATATTTGGAGGTCTCATGTTTGTCCTTTTAACTTTAATTCCATTCTATGTTTCATCAGCAGAGCCTATGTTGGCTGATTTTTGATAATAAATAAAGGCCATATGCTCATCTTTTTCAACCATATTGATAACAATATGTTTCATTAGTAGAACCCATATTTGCTGATTTTTGATAATATCTGAAGGTTTTTGTTCATTCTTTTTCAACTCCAATCCCAATAGCTAATGTCATATTTTCTATTAGCAGCCTGTTATATGAAACAACAACTTTTATTATTTATTGAATAGTATCTCACCTGATCAGCTTGTTCAATTCCTGGCTGATTTCAATTTTATCTTCGATCTATTGGAAGAAACATTCTTGGGGACTTTTATATTGTTTGGTTAGAGTTAGTATCAGATAGGTTGGATTAGAATTAGTATAGAATAGGTTAGGGTTGGGTTAGAGGTAGTATTGGATAGGTTAAGGTTGCGTTTAGAGATGTGCCATCGTGCATTAATTAGTGCAAGGTAATTAACACATATTTAACTTAGATAATTACTGGTAGTAATGTAACAATTAACCCTTCACTGGTAAGTGTGTGATGGCACATTTCTAGTTGGGTTAGGTAAATTGGTATTTATTGTAATTTTTTTGATATATATAAATAAAGTTTAAAAGAGTGCGATGTATTGCTATAGTAGTGAATTATAAAATTCTTAAATTAATTAAATTGTTCTGTTCCAGATATATTATTTTAGAAAAGCAATGGACATATGTATATACAGACGGTCTATGGGCACATACCAAATCACGTGATTTTGCACATAGGGTAATATCACGTGATATGACACATGCGAACGATCTTCTCCAGTCAGACGATCTACGGACAGTTCTTAGGGACAGTTCAGTGACCAGAATTAGGATTAGGGTTAGGGTTAGGGTAGGTGGATTTAGTTAACGTCAGTCAGCATGCACTGTCCGTAAGAACTGTCCGTAGACTCGGCGTTCTCCAGTATTGCTATAAAATTTTACTGTCATGTGATCATACAAAAATCTTTAAATTCGTTTAGGTTAGGGTTAGGGTCTGTGGTTTGAGGGTTATTAATAGCAAAATCGTTCAAGAAAATCTTTTTGTTAATGCACGGTAGGTGATTTCTTATGCAAATTTTTGATAAATAAGCATTTCCTGGTTTTTTTTACAAAACAAATATTTGTTTTGAATTTTTCTGAATGTGTTATATTACACTAAATCACAATTAATTATTGGCTAATCTGCTGTTGATTATTATGTGATAGTAGAATTTCTTTGGCGATACTGGGGTAGTTCGTGTAAACGATTTAAACGAACTATACGATGAACAAAAAATTTGATGTCCATTAGATATGGATAGGATAAATTGGCTAGACTATATACTTATTTTACTTATTTCTTTTATATATATTTATATTTTTTATTTTTATTTTTATTTTTTTTTAAATGGAATATTAATGCATCTTATATCTGTTTAGATATTATTACAACTTATACATATTTTCAGTATTTTTGTAAATAAATAGTGTTCGTCCCTCCAAATTATCATTAAAGTATTAGAGTAAATTAAATCATAAGAATTAATGAATTAAATCATAATAAATCATTATCAAATGTAAGAAATAAATTAAATTAAATTGCTTACCTTTTAGTTCACTAATCGGAGTAACAAAATAACCTTTGTATTAATTATCTAATCAGTAAATTCATGAAAATCTAGAATTTATATGCAATATGATGTAATGAATACATCATGAGAGAAAAAATTTTTACATTATACAAAAAAAATGTTTCTTTTTTTTTTTGCTTTGGCAAAAAATATGTTTCTATTATTTGATCCATTTTAATAAACAAATACTTTTGTTGTTGTTAATATAACATTTAACCTATTATAAATATATATAATCACAACTTACTTGTTAGTAGAATTATATACAAGGCTCTGTTAGTTTGTTTATCTCTATGGCCTTATACAATTTATTCAATTTGACATGCAACTTTTGAATTTATAACCACTATGTCTAAACTCTTATTAGTTATGTCCAGTCTAAAAGATGAGTTTGAATCTTCTTGAAGCTTTTGAAAATGCTGCAAGATCAGCTGCTAAATATGAAGGGTTTGCATTCTCAAAAAAAGATAGCAACCTTACTGGGTATAAAGGAAAATCACCTTTTGTTGTTTTACATTGTACAAAAGGTAGAGAATAGCTCAACTATTGGAATATAACAGAGGAGACTAAAAAAAAAAAAGAAATACTAGACATGATGATTGCCCTGTATATATTAGAGCTGTTGCAACAAAATTCCATTCAACCACAGGTGGTTTAAATACTGAAGTGAAATGGGTTATCACAAAAGTTGTATTTGAACATAACTATTCTATTCTTGAGTTGGATAAAATTGCATCTTTTTCTTAATACTGTACCATAAGCCTAAATCAGAAAAATCTAGTATAACAACTGCATAATAATAATGCACCTACATGTGTTATCACAGTAGCTGTTAACAAGGTTGTTAATGGTAAAATTATTCTCAAAAGATATTGTGAATGAACATGCTCATATTAGGCTTGCTTTGAATAAAGGATACAATAATGATTCTACACAGATGCTATTAAGACTTTTTGAAAAGCATGATTATATGGTTGTGCTACTTAAATTAACCAAAGAATAGGTATCTAACTCACCTTTTCTTTTCTCATATTGAAGCTGCTAAGTGCATTTCCAAATGTCCGGAGCAGTGTTAGAAATCTTATGTTCTCATGTTCTCATGAGAACATCACTTTTAATCTGAGAACATTTACAAAATTTAAAATGTTCTCCATTAAATTTTTTTTGAGAACATTAAGTTTGAAAAATATTTTCTTTATGTAAATATATAAAATAATAAAAAATCATTTTTATTAATATAGCAGTTTAATATAATTAAGATTATAATAAAAAATTTTAGATAATATAGTTTATTGGTTTATCCATTTCTAGTTTGGTGCAATATAGCCCTTATTATATAAACATTGATATAGTCTGGTGCAAAAAGATTCATACCTCAAATAGCCTTGATTAAAATATTTTTTGTACTAATTAATTTTTAAATTTTTTATTTTAATATAATTAATAGGTTATCAGATTAATAAAAATAAAATTATTTTGATTATTTTATTGATAAATTAAAAAATTTACTAAAAGTACCTTTTTTTAAAAATATTTACTATATAATTTACTATAGTAATTTATATATACATGTATATAGTAAAAAAAATCAAATAGTCAAGCTTTAAAACTTAATTTCATCACAACTAGTGGTTCAATTTTGCTCAAATTTTAACCATACCTTTATCATATGCACATTAATGCACTTGTATAGTACAAGCTCATACAACTGCATATTGGTTGTAAAATTAGTTAAAATATTTTTAAAAAATTTTTCTTTTTTTTCAAATACAGCAAATTGTACATGCTTAATTATTATTAAAATAAAACATATTAAACATATAATAAATTATATAAATTTATTTGATATTAAAAAATTTTTAATAATTAATCAGAAATATAAAAACTTTTACTTAGAATCAAATTTTGAAATTTTTTGAGGTACAAATTTTTCTGCACCATACTATATACATATAATATCTTAAATTTGAGATCACTATAATGATAATTTTTATAAGAAAATTAATTGATAATCTAGATAAGATATGCAGAATTACTATATTGGGGGAACTATTAAAGCCAGGTTCCTTTATATATTTTTTATTATTTAATTAAAATTAGGGTAAGGGTTAGTTAGAAGTTAGATTAGAGATGTTTTATAGGTAAAATTGCCCTCTTGACATTTTTTATTAATGCTCCAAAACATGTTTAGACACTCGTTTCTTGTATTTTTGGTGTTTTTTACTTTTTTCTTTGTTTTTGTTTTGTTAAGCTGATCTGTGACAATCAAAATTTTACAATGATTGGTTGTAAGTCACGTGATGGCACCTGGCTTTAACAGATCCCTATATTGGGACAATAGTAAATTTTGGGAATAAGTACAATATAAATTTTTATTATATGCCGAAATCTAAATGAAGTCAAATGAAATCGGTGGGTTAAAAACCTGTTACCTTAGTTCCACCATCTTGAATAGGAGCTACTGCACAATGGTGTTATTGTTATACTGAAAATTCCAGGGAACTAGAGAAATGGAAACCCATTTGGCAAGTCCCAAATTAGGAGGTAATAGTGAAGATCTATGACGGCACTACCAAAAAGAAGGTGGGTGTCTGGGATCGGAATGAACCTAATAAGGGCAGGCAGCTTTGTCGCTAAATCCATATCCCGAAATGGAATAGGACACAGAAGGATAATGGTAGACAATTGGTGCGAGAGTAAAGTAGCCCTTATGCTAGCATTTATTAAAAAGGGTTGGGCCCCATAATATCTGCATTTGAGCAGTGAATCGGGTAGTAATAGGAAGAGCGTGAACCAGAGGGTTTAAATAGACAATTCCGTAGTTGGGTTGTAGGTATGGCAGCTAGTGTAGAGCCTTCGAGCGGACTACTTAAATTAGGCACCAAAAGTGCATGTGTAGCTAGTTGAATCCTCATTCATGTAATAAATATTACGTCCTAATAACTCATAATAAAAATTCTGGCCATAGTACCTGGCCTCTAAATGTAAAAAAAAAAAAATAAAGTCAAATGAAAACTATTTTTTTATTAAGTTAATGATACATGCTGATTAATTAAAAGTTGTAGAGCTTGTTAATATGCAACTAATAGTAGTTAGATTATCCAAATTAATCTAGTGAATTGCAAGATATTATTAAAAAATTATTGGCTAACTATATAAAAGCTATATATAAACAATATTTGTTTACATAATTAGCCAATCATTTTTTAATAATATCTCATTATTCACTGGGCCAATTTGGATGACTAACATATATTAGATGCACCTCAATAAGCTCTGCAACTTTTAATTAATCAGCATATATCGTTAACTTAATAAAAAAATACTTTTTATTTGACTCTGCTTAGATTTTAGTATATAGTTAATATAATAGGAATTTTGACCTAATTTCTAATATAGAAATTCTGCTAATCTTATCTGGATCAGCAATTAACAAATCTTTAGTATTATGATTTTAAACTTTAGTGCTATATCTTAAAATTTTATAGTGAGAAATTTTTTGAGTCTATAAATTTACTATATTTACTTATTTATTTAAATATTTGAGAAATATTAATAGCTAATTTAAAAACTAAATATATAAGCGAACCAAGCCAATACATCTCAAACAATATACAAAAAACTTAAATATTAATTTTTAAAAAATATACATATAAAGTTATAAATATATTAATTAAAATTAAAAATTATAAAATAACTAAAAGTATAAAAGTTAATTATGAGAAAGAGAATGAGTAAAAGAAAATAAGAATGAAAAAGAGCGAAAAAGAGTGAGAAAGAGTGAGAGAGAGAGAAAAAAAGAGAGAATGAGAGAGAATGAGAAAGAATGAGTGAAAGAGAGAGTAAGAGAGAAAGAGAAAGAGAAAAAGAGAAAGAAAGAAAGAAAAATTTTTTTCTAATTGAGAACATAAAAAAATTTTTGAGAACATTAAATTAAGGGTGTTTCTAGGCATCTCCCGCGAAATTGCCCAATAAAAATCATTCCACGTGATGATCGATGCCAAATTAGCAAATAGTTAATCGCCCTTGGTATAACGTAACACAATTGGAAAAATTTTAAAACAATCGTTCGCCTTTTCAATAATCGTTTATTTCTTGAGATTTACATAAAAAACTAACTTTCGAGCCTAACAAAAAACTTTTCCTTGACCAATTTTACTATATACATCACTAACTCTAACCCTTACACAAACCCTAACCCTACCTTAAACGAATTTGGTTGTGGGTGATATATAACTTATATATATCCTGCGAGAGATGCCTATAATTTCCCTTAAATTAAATAAATATATTCTCATGAGAATATAAATTTCAAACCAGATTTCCAACACTGGTCCTGAGGTTCTCATCGTAGATGCCGCATATCTTGAAAGACAGCATTTTGTAGCTGTAAAACCCAAACCAAATGTAACTATTCCTCCTATCATAAATGGTAGGGAAAAGATATATGTTAAATCTTGCAAAATATGGGAAAATCTATTCTTAGAATAGTTTATTTTAAGAAAGAATATGAGAATACTTACAAAAAAGAAAATTTAGAATATGATAGTATAATCAAAATTTAAATATTAAAATCCTTATATATTGAAGAAATGCTACAACTTGATCTTTTTTATAAAAATAAATTTTCATATATATGAGCAGTTGCCATTAAAAGACAATTTCTTGTAAAAGATAATAAACATTATATATATATATTTTTTGAACTTGACGATCATGTCCGCTTCAATGCTTTATTGATGATAATTTCCAAAAGAAAATTTTACATCTACTATTTGGTGTTTGAATCGAAGAGTGGCTCACCCAGTTACTATAAAGTACCTAAATACTTGAGCACCTATGTGCGACCTGCCAAGGGTAATTTAGCCTCATCGGTACCTCAGACCGATTCGCCCCGAATCACCGACCTGACTTACCAGCCCGTTAAGACCGTTTTCTTTCTCAACCTTCTTCTCCTAGCCTCCTAGGTAGAAGAACTACCAACTAAAAATAGAAAGAAAAAGTAAAAAGGATAGAAAAAATGGAAAATACTAAACTAGCAAAGTAAAAAAAACAAAACAAGAAATAAAAGGGAAGGGAATAGACGAAAAAAAATATAAAACCAGAGAAAAGGAGAAAAAGGCCAAAAAAAGACGGTCACGATGATACTATTTTTGCCTGTGTTAGGCTTTAAAACTTATATAGTATTGTATAGAAAAACTCTAATCTAACGCTATATGTATTCTAGAAAGAGAAAAAGAAAAAAAAACGTCTGATCTCTATTATACTAGTCATTGTTTATTTGGTAAGCATTAACCCAAATATCCTCATGGGAGATTCCATTTCGGTAGACGCGTCTGGATTTGGAAGGAGTAAACACTGCTGATCTTTTGGAGGGGGTACGCCGAATTGCCTACTTTTTGTGAAATTTTGAAATGTCCAAAGCAGTACCAGAAGGAAAGTACCAAAATAAAGGAGTTGTAAGAGTTACGCTGTACAGAATAACATATCTAACCAAGTATTTACCATAAACTGCCGTATAAACAGCCCCTCCACATATCAGACCCTCTCTCATTTTACTAATAATTTTCTTTTTTTTACTAATTAATTTTTTTGGTGGAATGTACCAGACCCGGCTGTTTATACTGCAGTTTACGGTACTTCTATTTTCATATCCATAGGCCTCGCTACGTCTTTGCTCAATAGTACCAAAGCCCGCCAAGGTGCCTCACTTATAAGTCTACTGTTCGTTTTCATCTCTATTTCAGTCGCAGAACATACAGTGAATGGACTTTGTACCTGATAGCAGCTCTGGTAGAGTTTTGTTGTATATAAATATGTTAACTGTATAGTTTTCGTAGGTCTGAGTTCTTGGAAAATTTGGTACGAGGGATCGTTGGAAAGAGTTAATGTTGGCTGCGAAAATTTTTAATAAACATTATATTAATTGCCATATTAAACCATTTCTTTATTATCAAATACATCAATGATAGTATTTTTATTACATGATATTATTGTATGTACAAAATCATGTGATTTGGTATGTGCCCATAGACTGTCTAATGTATATATACATCTAAATACAATTAATTTGACAAATCATATCAGCTATATATTTATTCAAGATCATTCCACTTTAATTCACATACTCGCAATTTCTAATTGGTATATATGTACCAGTACATTTATATATTTAGCTTATATATAGAATGCAATCTGCTTTAAGTATAATATATATCAAAAATATAACTTTTAATGGTGCTTAGTATATGAAGTTTCATTAATATAAAGTATAAGATTTTTACTAAATTCAGCAAATTAAAAATCAAACAAGTTTTATTAGCAGCTTTAATTTAATAAATTTTTAAATTGTATAATTATTAGTGACACGGGCTGACCTCGGCCCATTAGCCGGGCGGGCGGGTCGGTCCTTGACCCATATCCCTACAGGTCAGCCCGGCTGGGATATAGTTTAATTAAATTTTTTCGCTTGATAGAATTTCATTGTATAACTTATAATTAATAGTTAAATCACACGTAGAACATTCTCTGGTTAGTGCTTGCAGTCGATAATCATCTATCAAACCAAAATCGAATAGTCGACTTTTCTAGTTGCTATTTATAGCAGATATAGTAGATCCTCCATATATATGCATCACATGCACTCTTCCTACTATTTGTAATTTATGTTACATTATATTGTATGTGTGCTTATGATGTGTAGACGATTAACTAAAGTCGATTTTTTGAGATCAACTACTATCATTATCTCAAGCATCTCCATAGTGTAATTTTTTTTAGTAATCGAAATATTCACAAGTATTGTGGTGTAATTCTAATTACTTTCATATTGCTGTATTGAGAAGGTCAAATTATAAGCCTATTTTGCATTCTTGTATGACTGAAAGATTTTTTACAATATGATCGGCCTGGTCGACTGGGCCGATTAATTTTAGCAGCCGGGTTGGCCTGAGAATTTGATATCGGCCCGCATCACTAATAATTATATAATAAGATATCTTATAAACAGGTTTTATTCACGATAATACAAGTACCAAGATAATTATTTCAGGTTATTTTGATCAAATGTGATTTATTTTGAAAATTTTTTGGCTAAGCTGACTAAGCTGATAAAATTTCATTGGCTTGGCGGGTCAAAAATTTTGATTACTAGCTACAGGCACATGTATAGATGGGGGTGAAATTACGATGGTAATTTCTACATTCAACAGTAGAATTTGTTGAAATAATTTCACCAAAAATATTTGAAATTTAAAATGCCGAATTATATTTCGGCTGTAGAAATTTATAAAAATCTAAAAATTAATTTATTTACAATACTAAATCAACAGTTGAAATTAATTTATTTACAAAAATCAAATCAATAGTTGAAATTAGTTTATTTACAAAATTTAAATTGATGGCAAAAATTAATTTTTGTAACAAAATATATTATGATATCTCCGAATCGTCAAATTTTATAATTAAAAAGTTAGAAGTGTTGCAAATTATAAGATGCATAATTTCGCAAAATCACAATAATATCGTAATCTGATTATAATATACTATATTTTATAAAATAATACGTATGGTATACCGTAATTGTAATCTATATTAATAACAATTTTGCAAAAATGAGCGTACTATTTAGAAAAATATACATCTGTATTTTTTAAATCAAATAAACCTTAAAGCGATGCCAGAAAAAACTGGTAATTTCAATCCAGATATTCTAATCGTAAAAAAGAAACTGCTAGAATTAAAATACAAAAAAATAATATATGCAAGATTTTTTTTAAAAAAACTAGATTTGCAGATAGCTGCTTGAATTTTAAATTCTGCTTTTATTTTTGCCTTACATAAGCACTTTGAACTTATTAGCCTAGTGCGTACGGTGAACTGCTGTAAAAGATGTATATACAATTAACTGGTTTATATAGATCAGAAAACCAGTATTTACCAGAATTATTACATTAACTATCTCAAGCTGCTTTTATTTGTTCTCGTTCGGTTGAGATTATGTACAAACATATGAATAAAAAATAATTTATTTTTTTATAGTTGCGCAATGCCAACAAGTTATTTAGATCAGATATGATTCACTGGAAGTTGTTATATGATGTAATTAGCCGATAGTCTTCTACTTGTCTAAGCAAGCAAACCATACCCATACCCGTTGTTTCTCACTTTCCCGAAACCCACCTTCCAAGATTAGGTAACTCAAATAGTAAATCAAAACTATATCAGCAGTATTAGTAATTTTACTATGATCAGATTTTTCATATTACACAAACAAAGATCAATTTAATCAATTTAATTGTTATACCATCGCTATAGAGATTGGCATTTTTACAAATTAATTATATTTATTAAAATTAATTACTTTAAAATGACGCAACTTAATGAAACCCCAACGAATTACTTTAAAATTTTTACAAGTAACTTATTAAATATAGGAGAATAAAGTTACGCTTTCAGATTTTCTATTAACATATAAACTTGAACGTTCATCTTATAAATAATTTAAATTTTATTAGTTTTTTAAAGTGAAAAAAATAAAAAAAATTAGATCTTAACTGTACAAGTCAAAACTTTAATAGAATATTTGCGAAAAATCAAGCGTAACTTTTTAGAGATAACTTTTGCGAAGAGCTTTTAGTTATGATGTCAAGGTGCATTCTTTAGAATTTTGTGCATTATTTATTAATTAAATATATATCAAATATGATATTTAATCGATTATTTTAATTTCACTGATTAAAATCTGATCATAGTAAAATTACTAATACTATTTGAGTTACCACCCTATTCCAAGATGTTATTTCTCTAACACCATAACTCCGATATCCCTTTTTCTCGGCAAGACAATTTCGGGTTTCTGTTCATTTCACCGACAATAACTTCAGCGACAACTTAGTTCACTGACAGTTTATTTCACCGAAAGTCATTTCGCTGACAAAGTAATTCCAGTCATTGTTGTTATAGTCAGGTTTAGAATTTTTAGAATTGGAGTTAATGTTAGTGCAATTTTTTAAAAAAAAACCTGTGGCGAAATAACTGTCGGTGAAAAAACTTGCCAGTGAAATAAGTTGTCGGTCATGGATCCATTTATATCCTGTTAGTAAAATGGATTTTCGGTATTATGACTTCGGCGAAATGGTATTTCGGAAAAATTGATTTTGGGAAGTTAGCCCGTAACCGCTATACCGTAATAAGAGATGATAATAGAAAATATATTCTTGGGTGAGTTAGATCAAAAAATTTTTGATATCGCTTGCATTTTGATTTTTTTACGCTTAATTAATAGTTTGTCGTTGCTCTTATTTTTTTTTCATACAATTGCAGTACATATGTAATCAGGACCCTGAAATACTTATAATTATTATTGCTCGATCAGAGACTTTATTGCAAAAACGAAGAAATCACATATGGGAATACGTCCGCTATACTTATCGCGCCTCTAAACAGAGGAACACGGTTTGTAGCCCCAATCCTTCGGATCGGTCTACATAGCGATTTTTAGAGAATCGAATTCGTAATATTTCTGCTGTTAAAAACCAATAGTGGTCATTGCGCTATTCTAAGCCGCTGAGCCACTTAATAACAAAAGGACCGGAGGGTAGGGAGGGTCGATAGAGTCAGCCTAACTAAGGCTAGCAAAATGAATACCTAACTTACTATGCAGGTAACTATTCTTAACCCACCTACCACTTTTACCCTTTCCCGCTTGTTACAGCATGTATAACCCATACTCCTTAACTTAGCATCATACTCCTTAACCAACTTCATTATCATTTATTACCGGTTTATTTCTATTTTGAGAACAACAATTAAGACAATTCATATGCAATACGGAATTATCCCACAATACCTGTATCCAGCAAGATATTAAAGACTACCGTAAAAGGCTAAACTAATTTACATGTGATCTGCAACAAAGTCTCTTGATCTCGCAATAATGATTGCTTTGTCACTTCGTTGGCAAGCTGATCATTAGATCAGGTTTGAGCTTGCTTATTTTCAAGTAAAATTCGCTCAAAAATTTATATTGTTTGGCAAAATTAGAAATTTTGATTTTCAATAAGAAATCTTATTTATTTATGAATAGTTCGGATTTATGTAATCATATAGATAGGATAGGAAGACCGTACAGCCACTTTTCCTTTCAATTACATTAACTATTTGATATTTTTCAATATACTATCGCTTGCATTGATGTTCTTATAATTACTGGTTTGTTCAGGTCTATGTAATCGTATAGATAGGATGAAAGATCGTACAGCCACTTTTCTTTTTAGTTACATCTACTACCGACTTCGTATTTGTTATCTTCTCTTTGTTACAAGAGCTGATATGAATTTACTAATAATGGTCAGATTTAATAAAATTAATATATAAATTAACATACTGTATATTTGTTATTTAAAGAACAATAAAATCGATATTTTATCAAATTGTTGAGTATCATCATTATATTGTTTCAAAATTAAATTTTTTTAAATGTCGCATATTACTTCGAAAAGTTCTTATAATCAAGATGAAAGTAATGAAGATAGTCAACTTCCCGAAACAAGCGATGAAAGTGTTAGTGAATATAGTCAGAATGATAATAATAAAAAAAGAAAAAAGATAAAAAAATCAGTTGGTAGACCTGAAGACCCCGTAAATGATGAGTATATCAAACTTGGTACAAGGGATAAACACGGACATGTAGCAATGAAATGTAAATACTGTGAAGATACTACACAGCGAGGACGGCCTAGTGAAATGAAATCTCATTTTTTTTTTTATTTTAATTTTTTTCTTTGAGACATTAAAAAAAAATATCTGCATATGTTAACAAGTTCCCAACCTTCAAAGAAAAAGAAAAAGAAAATTGAAATTGAAACTAACAATCAGCTCAAAATTACTGATAAATTCCAATCAACTTTCATAGATAAAAATCAAGAAAAACTTATTAATTATGCTTTAACTCGTTTTTTTGCTTGTTGTGGAATTCCTTTTTGGGTTTTTGAAAGTCCTTTCTTTATCGATTTGCTTAAAAATCTTAATGCAGGTTACAAACCACCTGATCGAAGAACTTTAAGCAATTTGTGGATCGATCAAGAAATTGCACGAATTACAGTAAATATTGATGAACAACTTAAGCGAATTGAAAATTTGACTTTAGGTAAATTTGTTTTTTTATAAATAATAATAGTAATATATATACATTTTATATATATAAATATATTTATAAGGCACCATACTTATATATTATATATTTAATTATATATCATATTTATAAATTAGCTCTAGATGGCTGGACAAGTGGATCACATCATTCTTATTATGCATTTGTTATTATTACTCCTGATAGACATCAATATGTCCATTCTGTTCAAGATTTTTCTTCTTCTTCACATACTGGAAGATTTTTATCAAATGAAATAATTAAAGTAATTGAAGAAGTTGGACCAAAAAAATTTAGTGCTATTGTTTCAGATGGTGCTGCAGCAATGCAACTTGCAAAAACCTATGTTACTCAAGAATATCCTTATATTATTCCAATTTGGTGTATTGCTCACCATGTTCAACTAATAGCAACTGATATTATTAAAAAAACTTCATTTGGATCAAAAGTTCTTTCAAAATGCCAAGAATTTGTTACTCATTTTCAGAGTTCATATATGTCTGGTGCCAAATTAAGAGATGAAATTATTACTTTACTAATTAAAGGTGGAGGATTGAAATCAGCAGTTAAAACTAGATGGTGCTCTGCATGGGATTGCTGCAATTCACTTTTGAAATTAGAGCCTGTTTTACGAAATATAAGTATACTTTTATTTTTTTCTTTAATCTTATTTTTTTAAAAATAACAATGTAATAGCAAATAACATTTGTGATCAGATAATTTTTGATCAATTTGTTCTTTATAATCCAGTTAAAATATCATATATATTAATATACAAGATATATTACTATATTATTAATTCAAGTTTATTGATCATTGATTAAATCACAATTACCTGATTATAAAAATTTTTTGCTATTACTTCTTTAATATTATTATTTTTTATTTATATATTATTATTATTTTCTTTTTTAGATGATAGAAAATGATCCTCGCTCACTTAATGACAAATTAAGAAACTATATTACAAGCCATGAATTTTGGGCCAATGTTGAATGTCTTCATAAAATTCTTGAACCAGCTAAAACTGCTGTTCAAACTGTTGAAGCATCTAATACTAAGATTGCTGATGTGTTTTTAATTTAAATTAAAATGGCTATTGCAATTAAGGCTATGCCAACTATGGAAACAACTCTTGAAAGACTTGAGTTTCGAAAAAAATGCATTATTTTTTATAACAAAAAATGGGCTGAATTTGATACTGATTTTTATTTGTTAGCTTATTTTCTTCACCTAAATATCGTGGTAAAGGTCTAACTTCTGAAATATTCCAAAAAATTCTTTAAAAGACTTTAAGTATCTGGAAATCACAAGGTGGTGGAGAAAATAGTGCACATGAATTAATTGCACAAATTCATAATTATGATCTTAAAAAACCTCCATACAATTCTCTTTTTCAAGTTCATCTTGAACTTCCGGAAACTTGGTGGGCTGCATGTAAACTACAACATCATCATCTTCAAAAACTTGCTCTATTACTTCTTGCAATTACTCCTCATAATGCAGGGTGTGAACGTATTTTCTCAATTTTAAATTGGTTAACCCAAAAATGACGAAATAGGTAAGTGCATATACACGGGTTTAGCAAATTTTGCCAATAGCCAATTCATTCTAGCCAACAATAACTATAAAGTAAGCCAACCTTAACCTTAAGTTGGGTTAAAATTGTTGGTGAACTAGCTAGTTACTAGTAAAATTGGTTTATATAATGCTCTATTTTAATTTTTTATATTTTACTTATTTTATTAAGATTGACCATAAAAAAAGTTTTGAAGTTGGCCAAATTACATGCATATTATGTCACAAATGCACGACATGAGCTTAATTACATTGGACAAGATCTTCCGGAGAGTGATTTTTTAAAAATGATGCATGATTATGCTTATTCACTCACCTCGGGTACTGCTATATTTGAAGAAGATATTCAGTTATATGATTCTGAAGATGATTTCGAATATAATTCTGAAGACAACTTTGATAATAGCTTTGAAGATAGCTTTGAAGATAATAACTTATCAGAATTTAATTCAAACATGTTAAATATTAAAGATAGAATATGCTTCAAATAATACAAATCAACTTTTAACTTCTGATGAAGTAATTGATCATGGTGAAAAGGATTTTGATATTGATGCACTTGCTAGTCAAGGAATGCAAATGCGAAGTACATCAATAGATGTAGACAAAAATGGCTAAAATTTTTAGTAATTTTGCTTTTGTTGGAATAAATTGGTTTGTTATAACTGCATTATAACTAAGTTGTATCAATCTAGATTAGTGTATGGTTGGTTCTATCAAATAAAACGCTTAGTTCAAAGCACTAATGCAACTAGCTTTATGAGCAGAAATGTGTTTACACCTAGTTATTATATTTTAAAATGTTTTTTATTAATTTTGTGAGCACTAATTTAGTATGATTATAAAAATAAGTGGTTTCTTATAATCGCCATTTTTCTTGATTGAATCTTCCACTTCTAATCAATTTTATTTTTTTATGCATAATAAAAAAGTATTTATGTCTGTTTAACTATCAAACTGAATATTGTTTGTTACGAAATATTTATCCGCTTTCTATACCTATTGTTAACTATTATTATCAGTACCGGTCCCAAAATCATCTTTTAATTTTTGAGCATTTCAAGCATCACCTTTACCATAAATAGCCACTGTTTCAGAGCGAACATTGTCTTTGGTTAAAGTTTCAGCCAAAGTTTTCTGAGTTCCCCCAACACTCTATCCTTTTTAAAGGAAAATTAAATATTTAAGTTCGGAACACCGCGACAGAGCTGTATAGACTTGCCCCACCGTAAAACACTTCCCTTTGTCAAAAATATCTTCACCAGAAATTTGAAAATAGTGAATTAAAGGGAGACAATTTTGAAGTGAATTTTTTAATACTAAAAAATGTTCATCTGACCATTTGTCAAGGTCAGGAGGTAGAGAAGGATTTTGAGCAATTCCTCACTTAATGACGTAATCCCAAAGTTTTCCTTCATCCATTTGTAAATCATCAAGCTTTAGAATAAAAATTAATATATTTTCTGAAAGAGTAAGAAATTCATCTGAATCAAAAATAATCTTTGGATGTTTGGCAATAATATTTGCGCAAAATTGTTGCAAATCTTTTAATCATTTTTAAAACTGGCTTGATAAACACGAGAAAAGTTAAGACGTAACCAGCAAGAATTATTCTCAAGTAGAAATAACTGAATGTGTTTAATCTACTCTTCAAGACCAAACTCACTAGAAGCAATTAAAGTTCAAAAAAAAAATAACTAAAATATTTACCGTTTCTAAAGAAACGGTACCATTATAAATATACCTACATATGGTATTATCAATGTCAATACTTTTGAAACTTCATTTTTGTATTGCATTTATTAATACTTACTTGATGATAATATCGAATACTTCAATAGAAATATTAGGTTGCTTTATTATTTTCACATTATTTTCATTATAAGTAATTGTGGCTAATTTATTTTTAAAATATAAACTTCGAGAATTTAGAATGATAGAATGTACTTTAAATGCTTGATCATTTGGCTCTTGGCCAACTTCAATAATAACATTGTATTCGTCACTGTTTTTAAAAGGCTCATTTAAATTACTAGAAAGTTCGAAAAATTTGTTTATTATGATAATATTTTTATTGTAATCAAATTTAGTAACATTTATAAACCAAGTAGTTGCTTGTCATACTCTTGTACCATGTGCGAGATCGTAGAATTATCACACCCGAGATTACGTATGACATGTGTCATATTTCGCGCGAGATAGATTATTTGATCAAGAATTTTAATGCTCAATGATTACAAAATGTATAATACATTTTTTCTAGAGATAGCTTTGTCACATTGCTCGCGAGAAGTTGCGCGATATGATCTTGCATGCGACATTTGAAATGTATGCTAAGTTCATCTCGCGAGATGTACATCTCTAGACCTGATATAAAAAATTATAAATAATTGTTCGCAACCTTTTATCTATAGCTTTGTGCTTTAAATACCATAATACTGTATATATTAATCTAGTGTAACTTCTAGTTTCTGGATTTATTGTTACATTGCACTTTAAAAAAATCAGTTTCACGCTAATATTAAACACTTTAAAAAAGTCTATAAAGATATGATTCTTTGTAGTGATTAATGGACAAACTATTAATTTTCCATTTTAATAAAATTCTTCTTGAATAGAAATGGCTAAAGAGGAAAAAGTTAGGATTCAATGTTCTTATATAAGCGCAAAAGAGAAAACAAACAAATTAAATTATTTATAAATAATGTTTATTGAATTAAATATTTTTATGTGATATATTCAAATTTATTATTCTGTACATTATTCTTTAGCAACTGAAATTACAAATTCGTTTATTCATTTTTTAATTATTTAATTTTTCGATTGTTAATTTACGTTGGTCTGTAGCACATGAAAATCATGAACATTGAGTTAGCATATCGATATTGGAGCTCTACGCATTATACTAAAGAAATAGTAGATTATTAGTATTGGATCAAATTATATAATATAAAGAATATAAATTGATCTAGCAATAATTGTTAAAGCTACTTATCTTGAACCTACTGAGTAACACAGCAAAACTCGATCCTGATACTCAGACCAAGGGTGTTTCAAGTACATCAATTAATAAATCAAAGCTAAATTCTTTACCGGTATTAATAGAATATAGCTTAGCATGGTCAAATAAGCTTTTCATCGTGATGAAAAAATTTGCCAGAGTTAGTGTTCTGATCCGTCACAGAAATCCCAATGCAGGCCACCCGCAGGTGAGTTACCCAGGTGATAAAAAAAATTTGCAGCAGGCCACCCGCGTGTGGACCACCTGGGTCATCTGGTAAAAGGAATTCTGCAACGGGATTTAAAAATAATTATTAGTTAAATTGGATTTTTATTTAAGTTATGTGACACTTAAATATAATTTTTGTTACGTAGAAAGAATAATAATTTTTCTGAACCAATTTAACATGATTATAATATGAACACTAAAATGTAACCTATATAAAAGGTTTTATTATAATTTTCTAATTTTTATTTTAACGTTAAATTAATTTCAACAGTTGAATTAATTTTAATAGCTAAATTAATTTCAACAGTTGAATTAATTTTAACAGTTTAATTAATTTTAACAACTGAATAGATTTCAACAGTTGAATTAATTTCAACAATTAAATTAATTTTTGATACAAAAATAATTTCAGTTTTAACAGTTGAATTTAATTTATACTGTTGAAATATCTTAAAATTAAATTTTAATTTCACCCCCACTTATAGGCACATGTACAAAATTATTAAATTCTAAAATTATGAATTATAATTAAAATTACCTATAGTGATAATTACAATTTATTATACTGAAGCAACTGGGTTGTGTGTCATTCATTACTGTTAGAATATATATTATGTAGCCTGAATATAATATTTAATAAAGTTCAGACTAGTTACAAAATGTTAAAAAAAATGCAAAACCTTAGTGATCTTATGACCCTGTGATTGGATTTTAATGATTTTGGGCTTGTTAGAATTTTCTCATTGAGACGAACATTTTGGTAGTAAAATTATTCAAAACAGACTAGTAAATCAAGAGTTATTTAATATTATATATATGGGCCAGTGCAAAAATTGATACCTCAATATTTTAATTAAAAAGTACTGCTAATAAAAGTTTTTAAATTATTAATAATATAATTAAATATTTTTTAAAATTGAATAGCTATGGTATAAACTATCATTTTTTTATTAATTATATTATTTTATATTATGTACCTTTATATAAAAATAGATGAAAGCTAGCTTTTTAGATAAAAAAAATTACAAAAAAATTTTTTCTTAAAAAAATAGATTTTAATTAATATCTTAATGGATTTGAAAGTTTAAAGCTTGCTACTATGTAAGTAGCTAGTTATAGATTCGATAAAACTATATTTATAATTTCATAAAAAAATAATCACTAGATAAAAAGTTATTAAATATTAAAGTTGGTGTATTTGTATTAAAAATCAATAATTTACTATATGTACTATATATATTTAATAGTAAAACTAAGCTTAAAAATAACTATTAGTAAATTTTTTTATATTTTATATAAACAAATATTTAAATTTTAAAATAATCATTTTTATTATCTAATAAAATATAGTTAAATTAAAAAACTTAAATTTTATATATATAAAAATTTTTATTACTATATCACGATCAAATTTATTATTTCTAAATATAGTAAAATTTACTTAAAAAGTTAATGCTAAAAATTTCTTGATTTTTTATATAAAATAATTAAATAAATTATATTAAACCCTTTCCTATTTACCAAAATAATTTTTTAAATTAAAAAAATTACATTTTATTACTAAAAAAAATTACTATTAATTTTTATTTGAAGTATCTATCTTTTTGTACTGGCCTATATATATAATATATCATAAATATTAGTCATTATCTGTTATATTAACCAATTAGAATTGAGATTAGGGTGATCATACCATACATGGATAGGGTAGTTATTAAGTAAAAATATTACGTGATAAATGGCACACTCCTTATTTGAATTTCTAATAAGAGTTGTATTACTATTCTAATAATAGTAAACCTATCAAAATTGGCTTAGTGTATTATAAGATATGAGAAAAAAATTTTAGCAAATGTTTAAAGCTTTTTTTTTAAAAAACTAAAAAATCGTGAAATTTTTTCTACTTATATCTCGTAATACACTAAGCCAATTTTGATGTGTTTACTACTATTGGAATATATAATTTTCATTTCTACAACTCTTATTATAAATTCAAATAATAATAATATAATAAAAAATTAGTTCTAATTAAAAAAACTTTAAGCCTTTTATTAGAATCTTACCTGCAATTCCATTGGTCAATTTAATAAAGGTAGCCATGTGACTTTTTTAGAATCACCATGTTTCAAAAAAGTAATAAAAGTTTTTGAGTACATTTAGGGTATCAAAAAGTAAGTGCAGAAGTATCAAAAATATAAGTTTTGTGTTACATATTTGCTTAATGAGAAAAAAAAGTGAAAAACCAAAATACAAGAAATGAGTTTCTAAATTTGTCTCAGAGCATTAACAAAAAATGTTGGGAAGGCAATTTTACCAATAAGACTATCTTTAATTCTAACTTCTAACTAACCCTTACTCTAATTTTAATTAAATAATAAAAATATACAAAGGTATCTGGTTTTAATAGTTCCCAATATATAGAAATTTTATATATAGTAATTATTATTAAATATTTAAAAAGAAATAATATAAAATGCACCTATATGTTCAATACCAATATGTGGTATAACATGAAGATCAATTTAAAAAAATAAACAAAAAAAAAAACAAAAATTAAATTTAATAAATATTAAGTTAAAGTTAATAGTTAGGGTTAGGATTATAGTAAAATTTCACAAGGAAATTTTTTTTAAAAAAAAAGTGGTTTTATAGATAAAATTTTGAGTCAGAAGGTATTTTTTAAAAAAATATCAAACCAACAAAAAATTTAGATTACACCTAATGATTATGTTATACTGCATTTAAAAAATTTAATTGGTGAAGATTATATAGTATTGAACATCAATAGTGCATTTTAGTAATGTTGGTTAAAAATTTATATTTTAACAACTACTAATTCAATTAAGCTAAAAATTTAACTATATATTTAGTATATATATAACAATATATTTTTTAATATAAACTTACAACGTTGTAAATTAGTAAGGGGCATGCCATTTATCACGTATATTTTTTACTTAGTAGCTACTCCTATCCATGTATGTTTGATCACTTTATTTAATTTTGATTCATTAATATAATATATAGACGTGATCACTACCTTTGACCATGTATCTATGGTAAAAATCACGTGATAAATAGCATGCCCCTAACAAAAATATTTTTATTTTTAAAAAATATTTTTTGCTTTTTTTTAAAGAATATTAAATTTTAAAAACATTATTACACAACAAAATGTATATAAAAAATAATAAATTTATATTAATAAATAGCTTAAAACTTGGTTTATTTAGTACAAAAAATTATAAATAGATAATTAAAAATTAAAAATTTTTATATATAAATAAATTAATTTTTTAATTTTGTATATTTATATTTTTGTATTTGACAAATTGAAAAAATAAGTCACTAATAAAAATTTTTACAAAAATAAAATTTTTAATAAAATTTCCAAAACTATTTTAATAAATAAAGTTATTTGAACATTTATATTAAATTTTAGAAAAATTTTTATTATGAATAGATTGGTATATCTACATTTTTGAACTGGACTATATTAATTTTTATTTTGTTCTTTTTTTTTCAGATAATAGTTGAGTGCATTTATTTCATTATTAGCATTTATGATTTTCTTTTATTATTAGCTAGTTTTTTTTGTCATTAGTATTGTCCAATTTGGTTTTTCTCTTTGGTATATCAACATTTCTTCATTATTGATTTTATCCATTTTAGTAGTTCTTCTTCTGGTACTTGTTAATAGTTCTTCCTTTGGTACTGGTTGGTACTTTTTTGTCTCAAGTTGTGTTTATTCTTTTATCATTGATGATACCCAATTGAGTAGATCTTCCTTTTATATTAGTTATGTTTTTTCTTGTACTAGTACTTTCTTGTCCCAGATAATACTTCTTATTTTTTTGTTATTGCAGTATTGGTAAGTCCAATTTGGTGGGCCTTCCTCTAATATTGGTTAGTATTCTTTTCTTATTGCTGAATAGTACTTGTCAGGTGGCTTTGGTTTTACAAAATGACTTACCAAGACCATGTGGTAATTAATTTTAAATATATATAAAAATAAGTATTTCTATTTTTTGTTATTACTGTTTTCAGAGTTTGTATATATACTAAATAACTCTTCTTTTTAGAGTTTCTCTTATTGAGCAGTTTTGACTTGAGATTCAGATTCAAAATGACTTATTGGAACCTTTGGCATATGTAAAAATAAGCATTTATATATATTTTTGTTCTGTGATTTTGCTGTTGTATTTGTGTATGTGCTAGCTAATTCTTCTTTTCAAGTAATAAGTATCATTTGGAATAGACATGTCATTTTTTTGATATTGTTATCAAAATGCTTTTTTTATAATATACATTTGGTATTTATTTGTTGTTTTAGTATATTAGTGTGATTAACTATGTGTTAAAACATTTTTTGAGGTCATGTTAAATAGTTAAGATTAGAGTTATAATTGAAGTTTGCTATAGAATTTTGAAAAAAGAAGTGAAGCAAAGACAATAGCTAAAATAAATAACTTCGGGTTCATAAATTAATAATTATACAGTGCAAGACATCTAAAGACTAAAATACTAATTTATGACGAATTTGTTCTATTTTAAAAAAATTCATAATGAATTTTGATGCTTTATTGATTCCTTGTATTTTGATTGGTTAAAATGTTTTTTTTATTAGCTAAAATTTTATTAATTAACAAATTTTTTAAAATTAACCAATAAACAAAGACCAAAACATGTGTCTTGGCCCATTTTGGTAATTTTTTAACATAACATATAAAAATTGTATATATTTAAAGTAATATAAATCAATAATATATAATAATTATTTTCAAAATAAAGCTGCTAAGTTGTAGCAAATTAGCTTGGCTACAATTTAGCAGCTTCCTTTTTTTTATATCTTTTCTGTATCATGAGCTATTAATTTTTGAAATTATTTTAGTTTTTAGGTGTCGTGCACTATATTAAAAATATTTAATACATATACAGTCAGACCTAAATGCATGCTGTTAGGACTGGACATGAGTGTGCATTTATAGAGGGTGTGCATTTATAGAAATATATAAAAAAAAATGTATAGCCAATCAGAAGAAAGAACTAATGCATATGATTGATAATACTTGTGTTCAGGCTAGGTGATATTCATATTAGAGGGGCACCAGAAATCAGCTAATTTCTTAGGGGAAGGGGTCTCTGGCCTAGTCAGGTTACTATATATTCTTTATTCTGATTGGCTAATACAACATATTATTTATATAATATATATTTAAAAATAGTATATATAAAAAATTATTAGTTAATAACTTTTGATCTACTAGTTCAATTTGGATGATTTAACTACCAAAATAATCCTCACAAAAAGAGGATTCTAACAAGCCCAAAATCACAAGAATCTAATTACAGGATCATAAAATCGATATAAATCTGTGCATTATTACTATATATATAGTATTTATTTAATAAATACTATAAGCGAGCCAGGGTATTATGGCGAAGGGGGAATTATGGTGAATTTGCAATATCTTGCGATCCCGTGATTCAAATCAGATGATTTTTCACCATTCGAATCGTCTTAATGAGACGATTCGAATAGTATAAAAATTACCTGATTTGAACTGTTGGATCACAATATAAGAAAGAATAAGAAAGACAAATAACAAATTGGGTATTATGACGAACTACTGATTATGCATTGTAACGAAAAAAGCTGCAATGGCACAAAAACAGGAAGTAGCCAATCGAAAAAGAGGCCGACCAAGCTAAATCTAATCCGGGTTAGGGGAAAAGGTGAAAAAAATTTTTTTACTACCAAAATTAAATTTGCCATAATACCACTTCAATCAAAATTCTAGATTTATAATACATTGCACATGATAATGATCTTTTGGTCAACCCCGATTTTTATGCTTCTTTTTTTTTTATAGATATATTCTTGAATGTATTATATATCAATAATGATAAATATTTGGTTGCTAATGTGAATTAATAAAACGTTTTTATAATAGCAACTTTAACTTTGCCATAATACCCCTGGCTTCCTTATATATAGTAATAATTCACAAATCTATATTGATCTTATTATTCTGTAATTAGATTCTTGTGATTTTGGACTTGTTAGAATCCTTTCTTTGAGAGGATCATTTTGGTAGTTAACTTATCCAAATCGGACCAGTGGATCAAAAATTATTTATTATATTCTAAATAATATTTAATAGTAAATAACTTTTGATTTACTTGTCCAATTTAGATGATTTAACTACCAAAATGATCCTCTTAATTAAAGGATTCTAACAAGCCCAAAGCCACAAAAATCTAATAACATGATCATAAGATTATTATAGATTTGTGAATTATTACTATAGGCTGATACAAAAATGTAGATACACGAATTCAGTATTGATAAAAAATTTTTTTAACCGACTTAAGTTAAGTATTTTTAATTGTAATTTATTACTTTGGTTTTTAAGTTTATTCTAATATAATTTTTATTAAAATTTTATATTAAAAAAAATTTTTATTAGAAGACGATTTTCTCGATTTCAAGATCGTCATAATCACTTTCAACCAATGTAACGTGTTCATCATATTTCTTATATTCTTTTGCCCTGGTAAGTGATTTTCTCCAAAGATCCGTGATAGTTTTTGAGCTGACCTTTTCAGTAAACGCCTCAAATAATTTGTTTCAGATAGAAAGCAGGTTTGGGTGCGGACTCGTCTTCGCAACTTCTTGTTTCACAACTGACCAAATTCCTTCCCTGTATCACCAGAACAAGCCCGTTATATAAGCAGTCAGTCAGCCAGTTCCAGATGCTTATCTGTCGTCCTTAGGACCCATTTTAATTCTGTATCCTCAGCGGAAAACTTGGTAGAGCAGTCCCTGTCCCACCCAGGTAAATTGGTTGAAGTTCGCAGTGATATGGCGGGGTATAAGACAAATTGTGCCCATGTTTATTAGCAATTTGAATACATGTGAATGGCACTTTGTGTTTATTCCTTTTTACTAACTCATATAGCTCGGCTTTGGTACAACTTTCTGATGCAATAATATTGTGTGCCACCAACCATGCATGCAGAACATCTTTTTTTGAATTTGATGTTGGTACTTGTTCAGCCCGGCATTTATGATAGCTAGCCCGTCCATATGGATACATACTGGCCCATATCGGACTTTAATACCTGTGCAAAATTTTTCAAAAAGGTCTTCAAAAAGTTTAGCGTTAAAATTGCCATGATAATCGCTTTGATCTGCTACAAGATTTGTATTACGAATCGTGTCAGGAATGTTTTCCCATTCATCTGCGTTCAGCCGTTTTCTTCCTCGTGAAGAAGGGGTTTAATGGACGGATCCCATATTAAAAGAGAGTTGGGGACAATTTCGCCTTCAATTTTGTTCATATTACTATTGCGCATTACAATAATTGTGCCAAATATAACCAACAAAGGGCCGTGCCCGGGTGCACAAACAATTCCGTGCGATGGTACCCACGTATAATTGGTCGTGTGGTGTCAGTGGCAGTAAGATTCGTTTAAAACTACTTCTGGTACAACCGGTACGCTATTATTACCTTGCAAATTACTAAAATGCCACCTCAAATAGCGGCTACGAAAAGCCACATTTTCAGCTGACTCATGCAATATATTACGACGTTCACCATGCTCATAAAAATACCCTAAAACATGTAAAATTCGAAGCAACTGCTATTTCGAAAACTTATGACCTTCTTCCTCAAGTTTTTGCCGCAGCACAGGTGTGGAAAGAGGGAGGCCAGCAGAGTTTGCAGACATAACTAAATCGCGTATAACTTTGGAAACATTTGGTTTAAGTTCTTTTCTTGGGCGACCAGGTAATTTGGGTGCTGTTAATTGTTTATTTTCACTCTTATTTCCTTCAGCAATTACCTGTGCAACTGTAGCCTTACCAATCCCTAGAACCTTGGCAACAAGCTTGCATAGTTGTATGTGTTCTGGTTGCTTCTGGCCCTGATGATACTCAAAAAAGTACTTGTGAGTGCTGAGAATCATCTTTTTTTCGTTAAGAGTTATCACGCCTTTGTCTCTTTTCAAATCGTCCATTCTGCTTAAAAAAAAAACAAATCAACAAAAGATTTAGATTAATGATCACGCTTACCTTTTTTGTAATTTTTAAATGCGAATTGATAGATTGTCACGTTTTCAATCAGTGACGTATTTTGCGTAATGACTTCTTGTATCTACATTTTTGCACCGGCCCATATATAGTATTTATTTAATAAATACTATATAGTAATAATATACAAATCTATAATGAACCTATGATTCTGTAATTGGATTTTTGAGGGGTTAAGCTTGTTAGAATCCTTTCTTTGAGAGGACCATTTTGGTAGTTAAATCATTCAAATTGGACCAGTAGATCAAAAGTTATTAACTATTAAAGTTTATAAATATTTTTAATAATAATTTAATATGCGCTATTAAACCAGTCAAGTGGGGGAGGAGTAGGCTCTATAGTAAATAGAAATCAGATAATTTCTGGTGCTCCCCTTATCCAAAGTTTTATTGTTGAAATAAAAGAGAAAAAGTAGAAAACAGAAGTACTTTAAGATCTGGAGAATTGTTTAATCACATAATATAATGAACAAAAAATCTTAACATATCCACAGATTTTTGGAATTAATATTAAAAATTCCAAAAATTTTAATAGCAGATAACTTTTGTTCCACTAGTTCATTTTTGATGAAACAGCTACCAAAATATTCACATTGATAAGACAGTCCTAATGAACCCAAAATCGCTAAAATCCAATCACTGGAACCAGAGATCATTAACAATTTGTGCCACTTTGTGTATTTAAGAATTGGTTTTTCAATCCTTAAATACTCAAATTGACACAAATTATTAACAACCTCTGGATTTAGTAATTGGATTTTAACGATTTTGGGTTCATTAGAATTATCTCATCAATATGAACATTTTGGTAGTTGTTTCATCAAAAACGGACTAGTGGAACAAAGTTATTTGCTGTTAAAAATCTTTGGAATTTTAATAAATTCCAAAAATCTGCAAATATGATAAAATAATATTCTAATCATATGGTCATCCAGTATTTTAATTGGTCAAAGATCACATGCATACATTTATGGAGGTGCATATATAAGTCTGGGACCACAAAATCTATGCATGTGCAGGGGTTGGAGGGTATGTACTTATTATTAAGTCCCAAGCTTGGGACAGGACCTTGGAAATTTCTCATATAGGTCATAACTGGATTTTGGCTAATTTGCTAAAAATGACAAAACTATATTTACTTAAATAACTTTAGATCCATTGATCAGAATTGAATAAACTTTTTTTATTAGATGTGTCTCACTAAGAGTTTCATTTTAAAAAAAAGTTCATTCAAATTGGACTACTGGATGCTAGGATAATTGCCAAAACTGTTTTTTTTTGCTTTTCAAATTTCAGAGGTTTTTGCTAAAATGTGTAATGTATGACCTTTGTACTAGATATCTGGGAACCTCTTGAAACTGGGCTAAGGTGTGCACTTAAGAAGAGTGTGCACTTAGAGAGGGTGCACTTAGGGAGGTCTAACTGTATATAGCTGGATTGTTGCTATATAAAAGATAAGTAAATATTTACTTAATAATGAAGTAATCATTTGGTAACTATAATAAATTAATCAATAATCAATAAATTAAATGCTAAAATTTTTGATTAAGTGTATAAAGTTATATGATAGTAGTGGTCATCACTATAGGTTATAGTTAGAAATATTCAAAATTATTTATTTAAAAAAATATTGTAATATAAAATCTAATTAAAAATACAGTCAACCCTCCATAAATGCAACTCGTAGGGACAAGCCTACAACGTGCATTTAGGGAGGTTTGTATTTAGAGAGAGCCAATTAAATTGCAGCTTTTAAAAACTAGATCATCAAGTTTGTGTAACTTCTACCAAAACTGTATAACCTATCTTAAATACTAAAATTTGATTGGCCACGTGCATTTAGGGAGATTAGTGTAATATAAAATGTTATTCAAGAGAACGTGCATTTACAGAATATAGAACGTGCATTTAGCACTAATAACATTTTACGGAATAGAAAAAAATGTGCATTTAGAGAGGTATTGCATTTATGGAGGTTGCATTTATGGAGGGTTGACTGTACAATCAAAGTGTGCATATAAAAACTTGAATTCAAATATATAAAATTGTTGTTACAAAATTAGCAATAAGAATAAAATTATTTATTCAAAATATAGTAATAATATAAAACTAATCTGGTTTGTATAATATAAAGAATATAAGTAAAAACTTGATTTAGATTATATAAAAAATCAAAGTTATTGCAGAATTAGTAAGCAGAATAGAATTATTTATTCAAAATAATATAAAATCTAATAAATTTGTACAAAAGAAAGTGCACAAGTAAAACTTTATTTAAAAAATTTGGAATAACATTAGCAAATTATATATACGTAATTTTACGTAAGATATTACAGCCAGTAATATTACGAAAATCTTACAATCGACTCGGTATATTACGTAATATATTATGTTATATTACGGTAATATTACGGTCATTATTTTGAAATATTTAAAAATATATTGCAAAATATTGCGAAATAGACTAAACCAATGCAAATTACCCTCCCCTACAGGGATTGTGTACTCATGCAGATCAATAAACTAATGCGTGCAGAAGGTGATATTTTGATATTTTCGCATTGTTTCGCAATATTTTGCAAATTTTCACAAATTTTTAAAATTTTTTAAAAAATAAATAAACGATATACATATTTACATTATCATGCTTTTTTACAGGTTTTTGCAATATTTTGCACAGTTTCGCAATTTAATAAAAAATTTTATAATTTTTTATTTATTATTATTATATATTATATTTTACATTTATTAAATATACATTTTTAATAAATATTACATACTTTATTATATATTACATATTATTTTTATATTATTACAAATATTTTAAACTACTTTCGCACTTCGTCACATCTAATTCTATTACTATATACAAAAAACTATTCTAAACACTTATTTTCGCTTACCCCACAGTTAGCTATAAAAAATAAACTATTATATTCCTATATTCGCTCATATTCACTTATATTCACTTATATTCGCTCATATTCGCTTATATTTGCTTATATTTGCTACTTCTTACAAAGTAGTGAAAAAAATTAAAGTTGATGTTCTTGTAAGTGCCAGAAAAGTCAGGTTGTTTTTTTTGAAAAGTTCTGAAAGAAGTAAGGAATAAATAAAATAAAATTAAAAAAATAAGTAAAAAAAACAACAAAAACAAAAAACAAAATCCAAAAAAATATCAAAAAAACAACCCGAAAAAAAATAAACTGTATATTTGCTTATATTTTGCTCATATTCAATTTTATTCGATTATATTCATTCATATTTATGATTTCTTGCAAAGTGCCAGAGATATTAAAATTGGTGTTCTTGTAAAGTGCTGGAAAAGTCAAGTTGTTTTCTTGCAAAGTTTCGAAAGAAGTAAAGGATAAATAAAATAAAATAAAATTAAAAAAATAAGTAAAAAAAAAAAGAAAACAAACAAAAAACAAAAATGTAAGCAAACTAAATAAAAATAAATGAAGCCCCAAATTTTCATTTCTCTAAAGTAAGAGTTCATAATCTTGCAATTCAGAAACAGTGTATAAAATAGCATGATAAAAATCCGGATCTACCGTTTTTTATATTGCATATACCGGTATTTTAAAATTGGTCCGGTGCAACAAACGGTGCATGATCCGGAATTTTTTGAAGTAACCGGTGCGTGCATCTATGTGCCCCAATGATCTGATGACCATTTTCTACTAATGCAGGTTTTTTTTTTGTACCGGTGTCGCGGTCGAATTTGTGACCCCGGGATTTCGTGGTACCGATCGGGGCCTGGGAATGGCGTAATCGGTGATTTCGGGACTTACATGACTTTAATTAAAAGTCTAAAAATTGATTGCATGAACGATGCGTAAATAATTATGTAATAATCAGTGACGCAAATGTAAATAGTAAATAATAAATAAGGCATCGACCCCAAGGGGGGAAGTGCCTAGCTTTTGATGCTCGTATTAGCTTGAGTTCTTTGGACGAACTATAATATCTAAGTGATTTTCTAAGTGAATAAACTTATCTGCACGAAGTATCTATTAGGTGGAGTACCTGAACGATACGCCAGTAGTGTATTAACCAAGCGAGTGAATTTTATTAGCAAAACCCCACAAGTGCACGGTATATTAGAAATAGCCGTGACACAAGGACCTGGGTAAGAGACAGTCTTACTCGTAGGAATTTATTGGCTTGTACCTCGTGAAAGGTCGTGTTTGCCGAAATTGTTGAGATTTGTGTAAGTGTGAGTGCTCAAGTGGTAATTATTGTTGATTAACGTCGAAGATCAAAAAAAAAAGGGTGAACGTTACCTAAAGTTGGACGAAAAAAATGGGAACCGAAGAACG